>JANSTU010013588.1:0-14940 GCA_027564075.1 Bolitophila hybrida | reverse complement strand
TAAAAATCGAAAAACGAAATTTTTACTAGTAAAAATCGAAAAACGAAATTTTTACTAGTAAAAATCGAAAAACGAAAAATGTTTATATTTTATTCAGAACTAAGTATTTTTGACGAAGAAACCCTTTTAAGAATTCAAGAATTCCATTAATATTATGATTTCAGCCGAACGTTCCGATTAGGCGTTTGTTACAGTTTTTTTGGGCTAATGACAGGCAAGCTAAGTCCAAGGGATTGAGGCTCTGAAAAAGACGTTTACGGAATTAGAAAGTGATGTCTTACAGTACCATAAGTAATGACGCTTTTTCTGAATACCATGTTTATCAATTTTAAAACATATAACATATTGAAAGGTGCTTGTGTAGAGTTATTTCTCGTGTTTATTTAATGCAGATTGACTTGGAGTTTTGTACAATATTGGTTATCAAGTCTATTCCCTTATCTGATTCATCAGTGGATGGGTTTCTGTTGGTGGGTAGTTTCGAAATAATGTTAGAATCTTTTATACCTTTGATTACACTATTTTAAAATTTTGAACAATTGGTCTTTGAGTAGCTCCAGTATAAAAAAGGATCATTTTATATATTTGAATTTCGCAATTCAATAATTCATTCATTATTTTTGGATTTAACCAATTAATTTGTCTGGAATTTAGATTTATTTAAAAATGTTTTGTAATATTGAGTGTTTAGATATAAATGTTGCCAGCTTTTGGTGTATTGTGCCATGATCCGATGAATAAGAACGTATTGTCATTGTGAAATATTTTAATAATGTTGCATTCGAGTTTCTATGTATTAGAGTTTGTGTTTACTGGTTCAAATGTATGAATGTATGCTTTAATTAATATACCGGTACCCCGCCTTTGTCAATTCTATCATATCGAATAAAGGTATATGCCAAAAAGTTCATTTTGTGCTTTTGTTTTATCCTTGTGGGCTGGGTTTTCGCAATTAATACACGCTACGTCTGGTGCTGGTTTAGCTCCTTCTTCATTTTCCTGGGTGGTCGATGCCATTCTCGTACATTGTCCTCTGGGGTGGTTGTCGATGCATTTGACGCATCGGTATGACATGCCGCAGCTTCTCCCGCTGTGGCCATATCGCTGGCAGTTGTAGCATTGCGTGGGCTTGCTTTGTTGACGTTTCTCCCAATATATATTTTTGGGTTTGATATTTTAATCAGTTGAACTATATTATTGTTAAGTCTTTTGTGTTTATTAAATATATATATATATACATATATAACATATATATATATACTAATAGGGTTGAGCGGACTGCTTATGGTGCGCAGAAAAGAAAAGTACCGATTTGACTTTGGAGTCGAACAGTCTCAGCTTCGTTCGTTTTGACAGCTGAGTGGAGCGCCAGACGACGCTGAGCATCGCAAAGGCTGAGCGGGCTTTGTTTATTCGGGCACAGATGTCAATGTCTGTGCCTCCATCAACAGTTAACAAGCTTCCGAGGTAGCAGAGTTTATCAACAATCGCAACGACATTTTTTCGTTTAGCCATGGAGTCAACATTGGCAAAGGACAATATTGCAATATTGGAAAAAACGTCCTCTGGAGTAACGAGTCCAAGTTTAATCGGGTAGAGACTGATGGTAATCATCATCTGTGGAGTCCGGGACAAGCAGCTTTTAATCCATTATATACTATTAAAACTTTAATGTTTGGTTGTGGAAACGTAATGCTTTTGGGTTGTATGTCCTGTCATGGCGTTGGACCGATCGTGCGGATTAGGTAAAATGGACCAGTTACAATACAAGGACAGAGCAGCATATAGAACCATATTCTATTGATCATATGCCAATATCATTTATATTTCAACATGACAATGATCCGAAGCTCACTTCCCGACTTGTATAGCAGTGGCTTACGATAAATGGTAAGAAGTGTGGATCATTTAATGAACTGTATGCTGGAGTGGAAATATAATATATTTAAAATGTATAGCTTCTTCGTTTTCTGATCATAATGCTATTGAATTTATTGTTAATATGTCTTCTTCTAAACATATGAATATAGATCCAAAATTAGTTTACAGTTACAAGACTGCAAATTGGGCTCGTTTAATAATCTTTTCAGGTTTTTTTGGATTTAAACCTTCTTTAGTTTAAAATCTGGAGTCTTCATCTATAGATTATTCTATGTTGGCACTTACTAATTCAATTATTTCTGCTATGTATAGAAATATAAAAAGAGTTAATATCCACCTATTCAAATCAATTGATTTACCTAAATTTGTGATTTCTTTAAAAAAATATAAGAATAAAATTAAAAGGACTATTTTTCGAAGATTTATGATACATGAAAATACATTATATTCTGATTTGCGTGGAACAATATTACCGTGACATGATGCCAGCGACTTGTAGAGAGTATGGCATGTTCTCAAGAACAAGGGCTATCCAACCTAATACTAATTATTAATAAAGTTAATTTTATTTTTTTTTCATTATTCATTGTTTTTATGGATTTTTTCTGAAGTGTTCTAATTATTTGCACCAAGTGATTTTGCAATATTTTAGATTTTTCAAAAACATTTGAACATGCAACTTATAGCAACTATTATATATTGAATTTTTACCTATTTCGTAAAATCCCAATAACCGTCAAAGAGAGACTGATATTATAGTACAATGAAATATTTGAAAATATAGACGGCCCGGTGGAGCGGTTCGTGTGTAAAACTGTGGTCATCCTCAAACCAGGCAACGACCCGGCAGCAGCCTTGTCGTATAGACCAATCTGCCAGCTATCGTGCCTATGTAAAATATTTGAAAAGTTGCTTCAAGTAAGACTAGATTTCTGGACAGAAAGAAAATATTCTCTCTACAATTTGGATTTGGAAAAGGTAAGAGCACACAAAACTGCCTGGCAGCCCTCTCCGCTGTCTCCTACAGTACGCTGACAACATAGTCATTTACATTACAGGAAAGGATGCAAGCATGATGAATCCTTACAAATCACCGTCGATAAACTGGCCAGGTGGTATGGATAAACAGGACTAGATATATCCTGTAAAAGAGTTTGTTGTATTCACTCGGAAATACAACGTACCGGCTTTCCATCTTCACATCGGCGGTATACAACTCAAATAATCAACACATTTCTAATATCTCGGCGTAACGTTCAACGAAAAATTTCTATGGAGAGCACAGATCGAAGAAACAAGTAGGAAATGCGCGAAGTGAATCAACTTATTAAGATCAATAAGCGGTTCTTGGTTGGGTGCTTATCCATGACAATACAGCCATTTAATGATAAGCATATCCATTTTCTTCATCCATAAAACAGAACCTACCTACGGGCTATCTCCAAATTTATTAAATGTACTTTAATAACATCCTAAGTTGGAATGTCATTTTAATATAGACATTGCGGTTCTCAGAACATATAATTCGTATGAAATGGATGTTCTCATAACATAAATGTTTCTGTAGGTCTTTAGCGGTCGCATAGAATGTTATGGGACTGTCATTAGGCTTTGCCTGTTGACATCTATATATTTATAGAATGTCCTCAGAACATCTATTGGCGCTTAATTGCTTGTTGGGCAGCATTTTAGACGATGCCGGAAAACCGCTACTTGTCCTACGCACGGACAGACAAATAATGTCATTTGTACTAAAATCACTACTTACTAAAACACGAATCCCACTGCATATTACTAAACTCACCAGACAGAGACATATTTAAAAATCCCAAAATCCCTCCTTTCTATATACGAGCACACAAAATTGCAGACAAGGCCGGCGTACCACTCGAAGCCACAATGGTTACTACCTTCCACGACTTTCCAGCTATACAGAACTAAAACATAAACGGATGGATCTAAAACAGACTGTGGTACAGGAACAACAATTGTCAGTTCTTCCAAATCTACGCAAGTCTTTTCAAATCCACTGCCTAATTAAGTGACATTCCCGGCGTGCAACAAAAAACAAAGTCTTTTATTTTTCATTGATTGATTTACTGTATCCATTTAACAAAATAACCTCCAGAAAATTTAATACATATAAAATATACATACACCTAGCGACTTCACTTAAGAGTTATAGGGCATCATAAAATCGTGTGGCAGCACCTCATAACTGGCGCACACGACACTCATTTGCAGCATAGAACAATATGGTCGGTGTTTGAGTGTGTATGTGTGTGAACTTTCAAGTGACTTTAAACTTTAAGTTTTGGCGTGACGATAAGAACTTTGCGTGCACAGGGGTTATTTATGGTTTTCAGATTAAGTACTTCTCTTTTACACATACAAATTTACATAATAAATATATATGTACATATGTATTATAATGCATAATAAACACCCACGCACACTATTTGAATATTAATGCGTTTAACATACATGAGAAGTCATGTTTTAATGTTCATGCAAGTGCATTTCCATTTTGCGATGACGTTAATCGGTGTATTACATACATACGCTTGAAATGCAATTAATTTTTGAGTTGTAATAAATGGCATGCATGTTGGATATTTTGCACTTGGCCAAACAACGATATTAATTAACATACATGTCGTTATGTAAACCCGGTGCATAATGTTTGAGACGTTAATTACAGAGACATCTTAGTATAATAATTATAGTTGTACACCAGACGGTTGCATTTATCTAAAATATTAAACTTGCTGAAGTTCTCTGGCTTTCATCATCTTTTACAACACCTGTCTATATATATATATATACACATTTCTGAGAACTGTTTAAATTTGATAGTATATAAACACTATATATGTATATTATGTATATTAATCTGACTATAGTCTGGGTTGCGGTGTAGTTTTCCCACACGTGCGTATAATTCAATTTAATTAAAACACGAACACGTGGATCTCTATGAGCCTGGTCGCATTATGAAAGTTTTCCAATTAGACAAATAAAATGAAATGATTCTAATTTTGAAGCGTACATGAGGTTTGTATCTGCAAATTCTCGGTCTTTGGATCCATATCTTGTCTTGTCTGCATTCGACGTAGAATCCCATTTATATACAATAAGCAATATATAAATCTAGATAGATAATAATCTTGTTTACAATATAATATATGGACTTTTGTTTGCGGTTGATGTACGGAAAAAGTTGTTCCTGATGCTGTGGAAAATTATATGGTTTGGAGTGGAGATAATTTATGCGCTAATGCATTCGCACGAGTCCCGTTCAACGAACAGCTTTTCCGGCACGCAATATACATATATATTATACTCGTACATATAAATATATATATATATGTGTGCGGTGTGCTTTGTGAACAAAAGCATTCACTTCATCTCGCTTACTTCATGCCTAACCTATACTATATACTATTTATATAGTATATATTATTATGGCATTTATTTAAACCAACTCCAAGTTTTTTAATTGGTTTTTTTAGAGAACTCGAAAATTTGTCAAACAAAACGTACGGGAACGAGAGACTCGCGACGTTTCCGGTGCCAATAAAATGTCGTTGAATATGCAGATTGCTCGTAAAATTCTTTGGGGATTTTGACTTGGGCCTTTTCTAATTTAATATAATCTGATAATCTCGTAATTTTTTTAAAAAAGTACAATGTGTACTTTACTTTGTATACGCATATGCAAGTGCCTGTATATATGCTGTGTGAGAGCACACAGCTAGGGGCTCCCCATCTTAAAGAATGTATGAATAATAGAATGTTATTATGACATTTCTTCTTAAACAAATATTGCTTCAATTATATTTTTTGTGGCATTCGAACTTTGAATAGAATGCAACATGTATCTAGTAAGAAAGCGAGGAATTATAAAATATTTTAATGTATAATGTTGATGATTTTTCCCTGTAAAAAATACATATGCTAGTTCCATGAACTGTTACGTAGCAGTGTAATAAAATAATAAAAAATCTTTCATTGCGTTTTTTTTAAAACTCTTATGCAAAAAAAAAGTCTATTTTGGTTTTTAATATAAAGCCGTGGACAACAACATAATATAAATGCCATTAGAAGTACAATTTATAAGTGTATTTCTAAGAAAACTAAAATATGTGAATACACAAAAATAATGATCCATATCACAAGAACAATGAATTTAGTGATTGTTATTTGATAACAAGTCATACATTAAGCTCATTGACCTTTTCTACCGTATTTAACCGGATAATCCTCGATTAAGGAAATAGGCCTTTTTAAGTACTGCGTGCGTGTTACTACTCGTACAATGTCAAGCTCGTGATATTATAGTATATATGTTAATGTAATATAATATATTATATATAAGTAAAGTATAAGATATATGCGAAATGCGACACTTCCATTTGAGAAGCAATCATGAAGGATTAGACTGTTTTCCACAAAACATATAGGTCGGTATAAAAGCCTTTAAGCGGAATAAATCGCTGTGACTTAGCCAGGACAAAACAATACCACCACAACAACAAAAACAAAACCATTACTGCCGATATACCAAAAGTATCCTTTTCGATTGCGTTCTATATAAATGTGGGAGCACATCATTTAATATAATATGTACACGCGAAGTCGATGTGATTCATTAAATCTAACGATCGGCGTAGATCATTATTATTATTATCATCAATATTCAGTATTTACTCATTTAACGTTGTATGTTAATAAAGACTGCAATTCGTTTCATGGAGCATATTAAACTAATTAATATGTTTGCAGTTTTGCACATACTAAAATCACTCAATAAACATAAAATGTACACAAAATATATATATTATTAAATTAAATTATCATATATGAATACGAAGAATTGAATATGTTATAAATTAAAGCTCACACGCAATTTTTTTTTTATATTTTCATATACAATATATTTTATTTTTGGCCATCTGTGTGAAAAAACTTTGAAACAGTAAACAATATTATATGGATAAAAATGCATGTCCATATTTCAAACCACTATCGAGCTTAAAGCTCACACGTGAACTGTGCAATTGAAAGGTTTTTATAAACTGTAAGTTTTAGCCATCTGTGTGCAAATGCTTGGAAGCTCATACAGTCAGCATTCTGATATACGAACCACTAAAAGCTCATCGAAGTTTTCGTCAAGCGCAAGTTGTTCTTTTTTTCTTATCAATGATGAGTATTATCATCTAGATAACATATTTCCTAGTGTTTTTTCAATATCACAGACTAATCGTATACAGATGGTTCATTAGGCACATTGAAAATGTTACAATTTTCAAATATCGGTGACCGAGATTTGACGAGATTTTAACGTTTGAGAGAGTTAAACTCAAACGACATAGTATTTCTAAGTACAGTTAAGAAATTATATATACGTTTATGTTGGAGAATGGGAATGTTAGAAATCTATGTTGTTTTTGATATATTTTATCAAAAATACCACATTAATATGTTAGTTATTGAAAATATAACTTCGTTTCCGTGTTACAATATTTTTGAATAGAGAATTGTTTACTCATTAATAACATAAAAGCGCTTCTCCAGATCTGGGATTTCATACAGTATACATATTTAAAAAAAAAATTAAAATTAAATTAATTATTCATTGATTACCAACCAACCCTAGCCCCTCTTTGCATCCTTGAAATGGCTTAAGTCATATGTCAACAATTAAAATTGTTTATTTACCTAGAAAGAGGCAAAAGAGAGAGTATGGAGAGAAAGGCTAGAGAGAAAATAAAAAAAATGTGTGTGTCCTTTTTACGTAATTCAAACAGTGTTTCTGCTTGAACACGACAGCGTACGCTTTAGCTGGGTTAAGCTTGAGAGTGGAGAGGTAGGTGTTCAGTTTGTCTTGTCCATGTTGCAGATTGCCTGTTGATACGTAAATGACAACATAATCCGCATACTGGAGTCTCTTGATGGGATTGGCATGGGGTACAGCATCCGGAATTTCGGATGTACATTTGCCAACCTTTACACAAAAACAATTCGTAGACAATTCCTTCCGTTCACGTTGTATCAAATGCTTTCTCGATGTTGAGAGCGCATGCGATAGTGGAGAATATTTGGTTAAGTTTCAGCGATTCATCTGTTTGTAACATAACAAGAGCCTACGTTATCGAGTTTCCTGGTCGAAATCCAAATTGATCGACGGTGAGAATATCAGATTCATCGCAGTGGTCGAAGATCATGTCCTTGAGTGCGCATTTGTATATCTTACTGAGGCATGAACCGGGAAGTAACCGGGAAGTAGCCGATGTTGTAGCAGTGGTTAAACAGCATGGATATACCTGTTATACATTTGTTGGACAGTTTATTGATCACTATCATTGGGATGTTGTTTATACCTTTGCTCTTCTTGTTAGCGCGAGATCGGATGATGTTGCGCAGGCTTTCATAGTTGAGGAGGTGCTGTTTTGGAAAGAAATAAAGCGTAGGATTGGCTGGCATAGAATTACTGTAGAGTGCTACTGGAGCGAATGTACCTTGAAATAAGTTGATATTTTGGAAGGTATGATTGTCCAGATTCACAACCTGTAGCGCCTTTTCGCAGTAGATTCGATATATATATCCGGTTATCGACGATCTTTGTAAGCCATCTTAGCTGGCTCTTCAGTTGGTGCGCATAGCAGTTGTAGCGGTTTCTCTGCCATTGTCGTCGGAGCCTGTTCCTTTCTTTGAGTACATCAGGGTGAACCGGTACCTGAGTATTTCTTCGAAATTCCACTTATGGGAGGACTTCTTCGATTGTGTCTGTCATGAGTTCGGCCAGTTGTTCGACTGCACGATCTATGTCGTTTGAACTCATGTTGTGATGATTCGGGATACTGATATTTTCTAGTCCGTCGTCTACAGTACTGTTGAATCCAGTTGGAGCACCAGATGCTCATTTATAAGGAAGAAATCCAGAAATGAGGAGTAAGTGTTCCTGTGAAAGGTAGGATATTGTGTGTGGAGATCGAGATTCCGTAAAAGCGTCCATATTGCATTAACCAGTCGTAGAGGGCAGTCCCACTTTGACAATGATTGCGGTTGTTCCAGTGCTCGTGTCTTGTGTTTCCAAAGTTGGCATAGGTGTCTTCAATTATGTCAAGGTCTGAAAAAAAAAGAAAAGATTTATTAGTATCTGTTTTTATCAGGATTGCCGTACATTCAAGAAAACCAAGTTTCCAGTCAACGGAATTTATTGGTGTTGCCGCATTTTTGCATCTTACGAGAATACCGGTGCCTTTTTTGGGCTGGTTTTTTTGTCTGTACGGTATAAATTGTAGTTATTTAGATCTTACGTGGAAGTTGGTTAGTTTCGGAAATATGGAAAATGTCGGGGCGGTGGTAGAAAAGGAAAGAGTCCATAACTCTTCATTAAAGAAATCAGAGATCCGAGGTTGATCTTGATTACCTTCAAAAAATTGGTGGAGCTAGACATTGAAAGGAGTGTTGATTTCAAACATGAACTCAACCAGTGCGAAAGGACGCTGTGCTTGGGGGAGTGCACAGTATATCGGCTGATAAGCGACAATTTTAGCTAAAAGCCAAGAAATTGACATGCTAAAGGAAGCTTGTCGCCTGTCGTAGTCTGTCGCTTGATGAGCATCAGGTAGAGCGAACATCCTTTGCAGTTCGCAGCATGTTCTCCCTTGCAATTGACACACTTGGCCTTTGACTCCGTGGTAGGGCATTGACTCATGCTTGCGCAGTTCCGGGAGGAGTGTCCGAAATTGTGGAAGTTGAAGCATTGCAAAACACCTTTCGACTTCATCATTTCGAAGCGAACGTTGGTTTGGGCCAGAGAGCTCCGACATCGCTGTTGGGCTCCAGTTGGATGTGCTCTATCTCCTTTGTAAAGCGGCGGACTTGACTGACCTTGATGTTGAGCTCTTCTTCGAAGTCCTCTTGCACATAAGTTAGTGAAAGATTTCTGAGCGCAATATATTTTTAAAATCGTCCATTGCGTTCGTGATCACATGCGATCATGTGGCGTTTAATAAGAAGTTTTTGTGGCCAAGAACTTCTTGAAGACCGAGCCTGGTGTTCTTAATATTCATCCCGTAGGCAATGATTGGCGGTGGTTTGCACGAATTCTTGGGGGCCGTGGAAGAAGAGGCTTTTGTTGACGTGGTAGCTGGTGTATCAGTGGGAACAAGTGGTGCTGTCTTTGTTGCAATGGGCTTGGGTGCGGTCGGAGGCTTTGCTGGCGTACCTTTCTTTGTATAAGTATATAAGCCCGCTTAGTAACGATGGTGAATGGTTATTACGGTTATTTACGGATTATTTTTATAAGAGGTCTCAGGCAGATAGTGCTGGGTATTTTCGTTAAAACTTTTTACTAATAATAAATAATAATCATAAATTTAACATGAAAAATATTTAAAAACTTTTTTGTTTTTGTGAACTAAAAATCTTAATTTTGCTTTTGTTGGTATATGGTCTTATGTCGATAAGTAGTCTGAGGCAGATGGAACGACAGGTTAATTCCGGTAAAACCTTTCCTAAAACAATTAATAATTATAAATTTAGCATGATTAAAAAAAAACTGAAAGCAATTTTATTTATGTTAACTAAAAATTGAAAATGTTGCTTTAGTTGACGCGTCAATTTAACCTTACATTTTGCAGTCAATTACTTACTAACCAAACTATTAATAATACAACGTTAAACATCACAATTATTACAATTACACAAAAACATGCCAAATTCAACAAACACTTATCATAAATCAAACAAAGACTAACAAAAAATAACTTAACATATTCTACGTAAACTTTAGAAGTCTTAAAATAAATTGACATATTTATTAAATTAAATAAATATATAAATAATAGAGAAAAAAAAACAAAATTAAATATCAAACCATCATCATAATTGAAAAATGGTTTAAAATGACGAAAATGTATTTTATGAAATACAAGACTATCCGATTCATAACAGTGTTATAAAACGAGACGGTGAAGGAGTCACAATATATATACATACATATCTCACTACACCCAAACACTCAATTTGAATATATAGATGAACAGAATCATTTCATAATAACATATATTCACAAATATGATCTTAAAATAATTGCTTTATACAATACACAACCAAACACATTCATTACTGAATTTGAAAAAATACTTGACAATATAGATATGATCTGTAATAATAATAATAAGCAAAACCAATACATGGACATTATTGATAGTAATGGTTATGCAATTCTGAATAAATTAATTTATGACTTTTGTACAAGCATTACACCAAACAAAAAATCATTTATCGACCACAGATAAATACAATTATAAATATACATTGACTCTTAACTCACAGACCACGAATAAATTACATTGCAAAGTGAGAATTACCATTTTAAAGCTTGTCAAGACAATCTACGCGCAAAATTATTATAACATACAGCCTTTAAAACATAAATACTGCAAACACAAATACAGTTGCTTGGTAAAAAATGTAAATTCATCTATTAGTTATGACAATGTTACCATCTCAATGTTATTTAATGTCTTTGAAATATATAAGCAACATTTCGGTGATCATAATTGAATAATTAACGAAACTATTATGACAAGTGAATTTCCAGACGAACTAAAATATAGCAAAAATTCAGACGCAAAAAGTCTAATAAAGATAGAGTAGAAAATGATCGTCCCATATCAAAAATACCTGTGTTTGCAAAAAAATATTGAAAAACTTATTTATAATCAACTAATGGACTTTCTTATTCAATCTGACTGACTGAGATAGCATGTACAACGCTTATTGACGAAATTGACAATGTGAAACATAACTTACTTCTTGATAAATTAGCCAAAATAAATTTTATTAATGTATAGGTATAATAAATGTTGTCTATTAAATCTCGAACTCTCAAAGGAAAAGCTCAATTATATGTAGACGATATAACAATAATGTATTCTTGTTAACATCCCAGTGAACTAAAAGCTCAAATGCGGAACGATCTTAATATTATAGAGAATTACTTTGGCAATCATTTTCTTCTTTTAAACATTGAAAAAAGTAACTACATAATATTTAGACAATAATCAATTCACAATTAAATTGGGATGATCATGATTACCGTCCGCATATAATTCCCCAACGCACAAGATAATGTGTAAACGTGATAACGATAAGTTTTTTGTCTTTTTCTTGGATTGGAAAAAATAAAACTAAACTTTACACTGAACTTTGTTTTATGAAAACTTTAGCTTGTCAGCACTACAGAAGCTGGTGCGCTCTCGTTGAAAGACGCTCATTTGTTATTGTTTACTCAAGAGAAAGGAAAATTGGCTTATTTGGAAATTAAATTAAATGCCAGATGATGCGAATGTGCAAACAATAATAAACATAAATTATATTATAATTATTATATAGACTGCAGAGTAAATCTATAAAATCTGCAACAATAAAATCATATGACACACCATCGGATGCACTTTATAATATAAGATACACAAAACTCATTGATATGATCACACTAAATTAATTATGTATCCAGATCGTACAACATTTATTCAGGATAGATAAATCACTATTATGTACTGTGTACAACATCTTATCCTGAAGATGGAAGATGTATCCATCATAGCTACATTAAAACAGATAATAACTTATCAACAGTAAATAACATAGATTTGTGCCAATCCACATAATATTGCCTGTAGTAAATATCATCATGTATATGGTAAAAAACAACTTATCTACGATGAATTAAACATATTTGTCCAAAATTTATTTTGTTTGTAGTTCAGCTTGTTCAAGGAAAAAAAGTATATAAATAATTGTTTTAAATGTTATATATTATTGGATGCATGAGTTTACGTTATGTGATTTGAAGAATCCATCAGTACGGCTAAGTAAAAATAGTATAAATTAGCCGATCAATTCTACGATTCTACGTTATTGACTTACTTATACCCCTCCAGTTATCGAAGCTGCCCAAGTCACCTTTTATGGGCAGCTTAACGATTATTCCTGACTTCCAAGCGTCAGCCACCTGTTCCTCACGTCAATTAGACACTTTCGCCAACTTTTGGTTATCCGTCTCACCGTCAGGGCTGACCCATGAAACCTTGTGACTGGTCTTGTAGGGGAATAATGTCCCGGCGATTACTAATTGTCGGTGGTGCGCAGCTCGACAAACAGTTTGCCGTTTTCATTAATTTCCCCCGGGCCATGCTTTCCCATAACATGTGTCAATCCTTCGTTGTTTGGCCCTATCTTGGCGTTAAAATCGCCCATAGTGGCAATTATGACAGCGCGGGGACTGGCGGCGAGGGTTGCCAAGAGTTCTTCGTAGAACTCCTGTTTTTACGTGAGGTCCGAGGGCTGGGTAGGCGCGTAGCATTGGACAAACGTGACGTTATGTATCTTCGTTCTTAGCCTAGCTGTCATGATCCTCCACGAAACAGGAGACCAGGAAATCAAGCTAGCTTTGGCTTGGCGAGATAGACATCTCGGCGTGTTGTTTAATGGGCTGTTCTACCAGAGAACAAGATAACGTATCCGTTGGACTCGGCAAGCTCACCAGAGCCATTCAGCCGAGTCTCGCTCTGTCCAAGAACGTCCAGCTTGTACAGTCTCATCTCGTTCATGACTTGTTCGTGTCGCCCATCCAACTCGTGTCCGGTGTTTGTAGCCAAGGGACGTTATAGTTGTTCCAGTCCGCATCAGAGTAGTTAATCATTCGATAATAAAGAGAAATTCGGCAGAACAGGTTATTAACCTATTGCTACCTAGTTTGGAGGTAGTTCTTTATTGCTTATATTATCTTGTAACTTATGTTTGTTCTATTTTTATTTTTTTTAAATATAAAACAATATATTTATAATATATTATATTTATTTAAAATATTATTTATAGCTTGGTAATATCTTTGAAAATTCAAACAAAATATTTAATATATTATTTAATAAAAAAAATTTGTTTCTTATTATTTTTTTTTATTTATATATATTTACACTTATACAGCAATTTGAGAATATTTTTTTCTATAATTCAAATGATTTTATTAGTAATTTAATTTCAAAGTGTACCTGCTAGCTGGGATTGAACGGGAGACAGTCATGTTCGATGGCGCGCGCTTTTCGTATCACACAAATGTCATAAAAAGATGATACACACATTTAAATGCTTCTCGACCTATTTACATTGTATTTGTATTTGCAAAACAATATATACCAAGATATTTTTAGTTTTCATATAGCTTAGATTTATCTTCCATAATTGGCATATGAATATTATAAAATGGTTTTGAACTATAGTATTTAAAAAAAAAACATTGCGAGGAACTGAACCGAAACTCAACTAATGTAGAAAAAGGAATTATACAATTTTGTATGTATTTTGTATATTGTTGGGATATACTGTACTTTATATTTGTTATGTTTGAATTTAAGATGACAATAGAGTATTCAAGAGATATTTATAAAAAATCTACACATTTAAATTTAAAACAAATATGTTTTTATAATAAATAATAGTAGCTAATAATAGATTTTGAAAAAACTGTTACTCAAACATAAAAAATGTTGTAGGAGGAACGCGTGTCTGCAGCTACTACAGCTGAACAATTTACCACACATCCAAATCAACAATAAAATATGTTTGCTTATAAGGCCAGTGTTAAATGATAAATATATATATCTTGAAAAATTAGGTAGTAAAATTGGTTAAAATGTTTATCTTTGAACTTACTTTGTATTATAAATGCTGCGAAGGTAATTATTACAAAAAATCTTATGTTGACACAAAGCTTAAGTCTAAAAAGTTCGAAATATCTTGCTGAAAATATAATACAAGGTTAAATTAAAATATGTGTATCTTCAAAATATATGTTATTTAGATTTTTTTTATATATCTCTATGTTATGTTTTTCATCAGAGGTAATTTTGGATATATTTTTAATATGTTTTCGCGAATATAGTTCTGTTTAGCATGTTTGAAATACCTTCTGTATAAAAAGTACCGGGAATTGTTAAAAAAACACAGATTTTTTTATTTATTCATCAAAATATATTTTGT
>JANSTU010013567.1:0-14947 GCA_027564075.1 Bolitophila hybrida | reverse complement strand
CATGGTTAATCGAATTAGTGACTCTGATGGACGATTATGTCGACCGAATATTGGACGCAGCGCGCGATGCGTCGCGCAAACCGAACCATTATTTTCGTAATAAATTTGCACGATTTGCAAACGTTGTTCAAGTGTAAGTCTATTCATTATGAAATAGCAAACAAAACTCAGCATAAATCAAGTGAAAGCTGTCAAAAAGACCATCTACGAAAAAAGTTGTGCCGTCTTGAAAACCTAACTCTAACCTCTAAAAAAAACTTCTGTACTATAGTGCACATTTGAAATGTTTGTTTTGGTATATATAATTTGAAGTTGCCTCACATCTTCACATTTAAGAGTTCAAACGAATATTTTTAACGAGGTTTGATTTCTGTCAAAATGGAAGCTGTCGCACAGTTAAATAAAAAAAAACAAGCACATTTGATATAATAAGCACAGCAGGTCGACGTACTATTTTTTTAATATTTATCTAGGCGATCAAAAAGCAGGAAGTTGATGTGGGTATTACAATTTTGGAAACAAAAGTATAGCTGAAGATAGTCCCAAAAGGATTGATGGAAGAGTTCAAAGTAGTCTAACATCCAATGAATAAGTGAAACATTTTTCAAGTGCACATTGATAGAGTTTGAAACCATAATTTGCTAAAATAAAAACTTCACTGAATTATCAATATTTTAATACTTATTAATTATTTTTTTTAAATATTCATCTGTAGTGGTTGATTCACTACTAATTTGTTCAACTCTTCAACTCGATATTGCAAACCGATCAAGCTGCAATAGAAACCAAGAAACCAAAGATGTAACTGTTGCACTGGCCAATAGTGTGAAAGAGGAGATTGAAACTTTAGTGCCGACAGCAATTATTATGGAAGGAAACACTTTTCTTTTTCTTTTGTTGTAAGGTTGTATAAATCTTTTTAATATATTGGTACAAAATTTCAGGAATTTATCGTCAATGTATTTTTAATGATTTTCAAAATTGGTTTAAAATAATTTTCTAATTATCTGTTTTCCAATAAATTTTCGCCTCGCAACATATGTTGAAAGTAAAATATTAAATAATATATTTATGTTAATTATATTAATTCATCATTAGTTGTTTGTACATGATGTTTATATTGTAATTATATGTTTATAAATAAAAAAGCCTCAAAACTAATTAAATTGTATATTATAATTTCTATTGGGTTATTTCCGGTAAGCACCGCAACCATTTATTTCTGCATTTTGAGCTTTGCTACATAAATAAATTAGTACCAAAATAGATGTTGTGTGATCATCGATTTCGTTTTTCAATATCATACACAATTAACGATAAACACAGAGCAAACTCTCTATTTATATTTATATATATTTATATTTATATTGTATATATTTGTGTGTGTATGTGATTTATGGTTTATGGTTTCATGTATTCGGCGAACAGACACATTAGATTTCATTTTCACAGGCTAACCATATTTGCTAAAAATGATTAACATCAGGCACTTAATTTAATGGTGATTTCATGGACATTATGAATATTAAACAAACAAATATGTATATAATATTTAAAAGATTTATATTTACTTAATAGTTGTTACCTCGCAACAGAGAAATGTGTCCATGTGCGTAAATATGAAACATAAAACTATTATTATTTTGCTGTTTTATGTTTGTACCTTACGCTACAGTCGGCAGAATGGCGGTTCTCAAACCGGATTCCGCGCCTTTTTTATTTAACGATGAGCAGAAGCGTGTGTTCGAGCGTGCGACACGTATCCCGCGACTAAACGAAAAACGAGCGTGCGCGCTTGCATATTTGCATGAACACTTTAAGTTTTATTAATAGCATAAATACTTCAAAAGGTCTATCTTTGTAATGGCATAAGTTATTATACGATGTATAAATATAAATATACGTATTTTATATACATACATACTTCATGTGTCTGTATCTATTTTTGCATAATGATATATAAATACAATGAAACTAAATTATAATTCAATGTTTTTTAAAGAATTTAAACATTTGAATTTACTGGATGGAAAAATGGAAAATGTCACTAAACATGATTAACTTAGAATTTACGAATAATGATTGTTCATTATATCTGTCAAAAGAGAATGTGTACAACATAAATATATGCACGCACATGGACGCAGGCACGCTTGCACGCATTTATTTCAAACACGTATACAATTGAACAAATATTTACTTGATCGTAAAAGAGGCATTCAAATTTAACGATTGCCCAATAAAATAAAACGCATGTAATGAACACAAAATATATAATATACTTTTTACATATAAAAGAAATACTTATGTGCACTTTTATGTGCCTATATATACAACATATATAAATAATAAATTGTACAGAATATCCAGAGCTTTTATAAAGGAGATTGCGTGACGTATATATAGTATATATATATATATATATGTTTATTATATATGTATAGTACATATATTTGTATATGCGCTATCTTGAAATGCGGCACGTTTTATTATTCATTTGTGCACTTAGCACGCACGCACTTAATCACAGTGAACAAAGATCTATAGCGATGAACAATATTATTTAATTTCGATGCCCTTCGAGAAAAGTTGTAGTGTTATAGTTTTGCGGTTTTGTTTAACTTTATATTTTATTATTTAAAATAAAGAAAATGCATATAACACATATCAGTTTTACAACTCTCAGTTTACCAAGAGCAGCTGTCGCTCAAAGTAGACTTTTTATAACTAAATATCACTGACGAGCTGGCGCATAAAATGTGGCACAAACAAACATATAAGTTATTATTTAATTGACACTGATTGTAGTCTTTGATTTTTTATCCACCTGATAAATTCACACACACTTTTTGATCGAATTTTGTATAGAAATAAATCTAATTTTGTATTGTTCTGTGCTTTATCATAACGCCATAACCCAGGAGTTCGAATCAACATACAGACATACCACAACTTAATGTTCGTTAATTACATCTTACAATAATTACATCTATTAAAAACCGAAAATAACATAAAAGCTTTGATAAAGCTAGAGCAAAAGCTTATCAGAGTAGGCCCAAACCAACAAGGTTTGTGTGCCATTTTTTACACCCCGTAGAGCTCTACGCAAGCACTATAATTAAACTCTACACGAGAATTCTCTCGCCTAAAAAACTCTATAGTGTACACCAATGATTTTTTGTAAAGCTATACATGTGCTCTACACTCTAATGATCATGTTCAATAAAGTAGAGCTCTACAGTTGAGTTCGATTTTGTACGATTTGAAATTTCAAATATTTTCATGACTAAAAACAAAATAAGTTGAAGTGGGCTTTTCTAAATATTAATCGATAGCTGGCCAATAAAATTAATATTGTAGTTTTCCGAGGTCGTTTGAAGATAGCTGTAAAGAAAATGTAGAATAAAAATAAAATAAAATATTGAGTTGGGAATTTCTAAATATTTATCGATAGATAAATGCTAATTTGTGGACGAAATCGCAATCGCGTCGGTAATTAAACGTGCCTCGTTGGACATTTTTCAATTAATTATAATGAGTAACTGAAACATTATATTAAAAAAACAAATATAACAACAATGTGTATACTGAGGTGCACAATTTACTTTATTGTAGAGTCAATCAAGTCTATTTAGTGTACACAGTATGTAGAGCCGCTCTACTAGAGCGCATTGTAGAGCTCTACTCAAAATGTATCTACTGAAGCTCAAGTAGAGCATGTGGAGTGGTAGAGACGTGTCGTAGTGTACTCACAACCTGTAGAGCACTACACTATACGCTCTCACTCTACCGAAAAAACTCTAGCTTAATATGCATAATGTTGTCGCAAAAACTATTATCGTAAGATTGTTAAGAGATGAAGATGTTTTCAGGTTTAATGTTTTATTGGTTACATTCCGAAGACTATAGTGGCTAACTGACTAGTTATGCCCTCGCCAGAGCAAAATATCAACAAATTATTTAATAATGCTAAAGATATGTGCAAACGTATTCATACACTCAACATTTGGCACAACTTTTGAGAATTTTCAATTAGGCTAAAAAATTAAGCGACAACTTAACTCAGCGACATTTTGTATTATCATGATATGTGTGTAATTGCACATTGGAGTATTGTTTTATTTTTTAATAATTCTCAATATAACCTTTTTAAATAATTTCTCGCCGAGATTAATCCTATAAAAATTGTTAGTAAATAAATGTATCTTCCAAAAAATCAATAAACAAACAAACGAAAAAATATACATTTTATGCACTATTTTATTTGAAGTTTTTTTTTTTTTTATTTTTAAATTTATTCATAAATTATACTGTGAGCCAGATTTTAATATTCGTTTATTTTACATATATTAAAAAAAAACATCTCATAAAACACTTGTTAGCATGTCATGTTCGCTACGACGCGACGCACGACGGCTCATTTAACAAGACGATGACATTTTCAAAGAGACGCAAGCATATACATTGTTTTCTTATTGTAAGTGCAGTTTTTGTGTGTGTTTCAACAAGGGAAAATATGTCCCGATGCAGCTCAAAAAATGTGTGAGCGAGCGGAACCAAAAAAAAACTAAACTACGCCGGAAAAAAAACGTAAAGTGTCATTTAATAATATTACCATATAATTACCGGATAGGCATATTAATTGTATCCGTAAGGCACAACCCAGCGAGGCCAAAATGTCTCTTACTGCCAGTAAATCATGCTCTTAAACGATGAACGCACGCACTGAACACATACTTTATGTATGAATGTTATTTTCAAATGCTGGTGGAGTGTATATTTGTATATTGTATATATTGTGTTTGTATTTTGACTAAGAAATTTGAACATGCATATGAATACGACAGAACAGAACTTATGGGACCCAATTCATTAGCGCGCACACGTTCCAGGCATATTTTCAAACCCAAACAGAGTATTAAATACAAGCAAACGCATATATACACAAAGCCACCAGAGACTTCATTCGGGTCGTGTTTATTTATGTGTTTGTTTGTACCTAGACCACAAATATATACAAATGTTTAGTGTCATTTATGTAAATACTCTATTATCTGCATTTAATCTCGTAACACATTGACAACTGTTGAGTGCCGCTGAGCGCGCCGACGCGTGTTTTAATGTTTCAATGTTTCAAACCGCTTGGCACACACACACACACACACACATAGACGCTGCTTTCACAAAGGACATGCTTTTAGAATCCAAAATGATAATAAAAAAACGGAGTGTGTCATATTGAATTCGTAATGCATTTATGCATTTTGCACGTCGTAAATAATATGCAAATATGCACAGTGGCACAATGCAGAAATTTGACAAAACGTTTTATACTATCGCGCACTGTTTTATCAGTTTTTACTCTTTCCGCCAGTAATTTTATTCATTAAAATGCATGCGCGTTTGCATTTAAAATCGTTGGTCTGGGACACGTGCGCGTACTGCACACACACACATACACACACACACATAGACATACCGCAAACGATCAAACGGATAAATGTTAATATTTATCCTGTTTCAGAGAGACCTTTGAGGCACGCGCGCACGCAACAGCGCAAAGACACGACGACGAAGCCATATTGCATCGTCTCAACCACACACTGGTCCCAGTTCCAGTGTCGGTGCAACATAATGATAAGAGATTATCTAGGGCGGCATTTAACACACTCCGACTATATAAATGTGGCTGCACGCTGAACACTATGCACAATGCACAGTTGTTGCAGAGAGGCGGTTGTTTGTTTTGGTTTCAATTAAGCACATAGGCGACGGTAAACGCCGACGACGTGTTGTGCTAGATATAATGCTCATAAATTATTCGACTTAAATGCAGTTAGAATATATGGATAAAAGAAAGAGATGTGTACGCGCGTGCTGCTTATGGTATAGCGATGCCTAAAATGTAATATTGTCGATATTCTACGTGTATTTACATAATATTATTCTCGTAGATTAAATATAATTTAGATTTATTGATATGTGTATATTCCATAAAAGTACTGACGGTTTTGAGGAAAATGAACTTTAATTAAATTGGTGTTGTTTCGTGTTGTATAATACCGTAGACAATAATCCCATTTGTTTTTTTAAATCATATATTTTTGCCTTCTTTAGTGGGGATTGATTCTGCATTCAGCATATTGTCTTTGTACCACAACGGACAACTGTTATCTGACACTTGCTTGCATTTGATCTTTACCGCCCAAACCTTAAGCACCTCTATCGACCAATTACCTTAAAGTTGCCGCCCATTGTTACGAACTTTGCCGACAACCGCCAAACCGTTTTTTGTGACGGATTTTTCATTATACACGCCAGTATAATAATTTTCAATGATAAAAACACCTGGCCAATACCTTCTTTAAATGTGGCTTAAGGAAAGACAAAACAAGAAAATGACAGAGAGAAAGTAGGCTGATCTTGTGACCAATACTAAACTTATGATAATGACGGAGAGATGGATGTCAAAGGCCAAAATGTGCGTCTGTGTGCGCCAAGTCTTAAAAGTAAATATTTGGCACACACATACGCCTATCATTATTTTGTATCCCTACTCCTTATTATTTAATGTAAACCACAAGGGTATTAGATGATTAGATGATTTTTTATCATTAGGTATGTAATACTTTTAATTTGATACTAAACACTATTTAACCCGTTTTACCAAGAGTTAAAGAGTTAATGTTCGCAGTTTACAATATCTTTACAATATACAATCTTTTTTTATAATAATTTCTAATATATATTTATTTCTATTTCTAATGCCCGGAAATTAAGCATTAAGCATTCTCACATATTTATATTTATGAATTTTTTTTTTAAAAAAATTAGAAATAAAACCAATAATTATATTGTTTTCTCTATTATTAAAAATATAATATTATAATATAATAATTGATTCTTATATATTTAATACTGTATAATTTTGTAAATGTATTCAAAATTACAAAAATATGTGGACTCTTTACGTTAATTTACACTTTAATGAAATTTGCTAAACTATAATATACTATTAAGTTATAAAGTATCATATTTAGGATAAATAAAAAAAATATATTTTTGTTTTAGTATCTACATTTATTTTAACATTACTGAATAATTGAAAATGGGCATAGAACATGTCAATATTTAATGCGATTATTATTGAAATTGAAAAATTATTATTACTATCATTCCTTAAAATTAACTTTGGTAATTAATAGATTTTGAAAATAATAATTTAAAAAAAAAACATCATGATCGCTCTAATTGTAAATAGTAAAATAATGTAATAACAGAAGCACATTTATGAATAATTCAGAGCACATTTTTAAATTATAACGAGAATATTTTTTTTTAAAAGAAGAATAATTTTGATTTGTTAGGAACACAAAATTGAATTATTCGCTCGTTGCCTAATTTTATATTATGTTTTTTGTACATTCCTACAAAGTTTTATTTATTTTGTCATAAGATAACATTTTTAAAACATACCGTTTATCATTCGCAATTGGAAAATCTAAAATAAAAAAATATAATTTAGTACTTTAGTATAATAGTTTAAATTGTCTTAAAATGAATTATATAATTTAGAAATAATCAACCAATAGTATATAATAGAATTCTTTAAAAGAGGCAAATGAAATTATAAATATTATAAATATATAATTGTGTATTTATTGTTTTTTCATTAAATTCAAATCTGTAACTTGAACATACAGAAATCGGATTCTTATACACTTATACACTCTAATTCACTGTAATAATCCTTTTCATAATCATTCATTTTAAAGAGATCTATTTTGAACCTTTATTGTAAATAAATGTAAAAAATTGAGAATGTGAACTGAAAAATTCATAGTTCAATTATAATTTTCTAGTTTTCTTTGTGACTGAAATAAATCGATTATTTTCATTGTATGAAAAGCTCTAAAATTCATTTGTACACAGTTTCTAGAGTATAATTTTTGTTCTTTCTTTAAGGTAAATGTTCAAAAGGTAAAAAAAATACTTTGACGCCATATTGCGAAGAGCTAAGGGTATTATGCTGACCGGAAATTAGTTCCAAATTTAAAATCAATCTTCCCACATTTCTTCGACAACTTGAAATGCCTACGTAATGCTTTAATTTCACATAAAGTTTAGTGAGGTTATAATTTTCTGAAATTACTTAATATAAGATAACTGCAAAATGAAATGTCTCGATAACGAAGAAGCTATTCGGAGATTTTTCTTATTTCTTCTTTCGACATATTTGAAGAATATTTTAATTTTATTTATTTTTACAAATTTATTATTTATACTTGTTTGAAATTGTTTTTTTTTTATGATTACAACGTTAAGACATCGTAAGCTATACAAATTTAATCCTGAAAATAAAACTGTCGGATCAACAAATCGATTTGCAGAAATTTCCAGTGGTATAAACCGCTAAGCTTTTTTTTGTCGACAATTATCATTTTTTACTCGACAGCACTATATGTGGGCATCAGTGCAAGGTATACTCAATAGTATCGATTTGTTTTTGTACTTCTAAAATCTAAAATATTAAAAGTACAAAAATTTTGTACTACTCTAATTTATCGCATTATATCAGAACTTTAGGGTATTGTAAAACGTCAAATATAAACAATTACAATTTTATGTAAGTCGAAGCGAGGTCGATATATTTTCTGTGGCAGTTCAAAATTACACACAGAATTTCAGATCTTTTTGAAAATTGTATTTTGTTTATCAATACATTTAAAATATCCATGTTAGTATTAAATATTAATATTCACATACATACATAAATAGTTATGTATTACAAGTTATATAAACATAAATAATAAATCTTTGTTATGGCAAGTTATGCTGAAACATTTCGTCGTTCCGGTGAATTCACCAGGGCACTTTTCTGTTTATGTTTGCGCGCGTACTCAGAAAAACAGAAAAAAAAATCTCAAAACATTGTCTACATAGTTGAACCCATACAAAAATATCTCTCACAACGAAACGGAACCTCGGCGGAAAACGTATACACACATTGAACAATCTCTATATATGTATATAAGATATAGTCCTGTATATGTACGTGTTTGTATGGTGTATAGAATGTATGTATGTGTGTGTGTTTATATGTATATATATATATCCGCAATGTCCACCAACCCCGCACATCCCTATAATATAGCACAGCACAAACACATGTTGAAACTTAAATTGAATGCAAAGAATATTTTTTTTATTCCTTTTTGCGGAGTCGCACTTTTTGGGGAAGGAAACTACCAGGGATAGATAATCTGTGTGCGCGACTCCCCAGAGATTCTAAATACATTAATATTCTCTCCTCTGTGGTTTCATTTGTGGGATTTGGGAGGCCTTGTTATGGTGAACATTATGACATATAGTTTATATATATAAGTATATATACATACATATATGTTAATGCATGTTATGTGAAAACATGTGTAATGTATGACTCGGACATAAATTATAACTGTACATATGTAGATAATGTTGCATATAAGTGCGTTGTGCTGCATTTTAACATATATAATATAGTATGTGTTATGTTCTGAATGTGAAGAAGTGTGCTCCCAGTCAACATATTAAGCACACATTGTAATATACATAATATAATATATATATATAATTGAATGTATGAATGTATATGTGCCACATGGACGGCGCCGACGTTTGATGCTCTGGATCGTGTGACTCGTTTCAGATTTAAAATTTATTGAACCTACATGACGTTCCCTTGGATATAAGTGCACCAAGCGCGATAGCGCTCTCGAGGAACTATGACCTATATATTGTATAAATGCCCGGACAACGAATATTAAATATTAAAGCAATGTTTAAAGCTGATCTCGACTGAGACAATACGTATATAGAGTCTCTTGATCCGAAGCCATCCCAGGCCAACGAACTTCTAGTAACAAGCATATATAGATTGTCTTCATTTTGAGATGACGACAAACTCCCTATTGATTTAAAAATATGTACGGGTACTTTTTCAAAATATCAACGTCACATTTTATACAGTCATGCTTTCAATAAGCTGAAACGTTCCAGGAATACATAGTAGCTACATTATTTACTGTCACCAGAAAAATATGTACGTATTTGTTCAGTATATTATATTATATATACTTATTATATATGCTGCTTACACGCAATTCCCTCCAGACAGACTCGAGGAAAATTCGAAATGAATAATTTAAGATAGGCGATAAGAAAAACAAATTAAAGCAATAAAACATTCGATTTATCCGATGCGGTTTGGTCGTAAATCAAAATATAGTTTTATTAATATTTTCTACCTGTGCCTATATAAAACAAATACACACACAGACATAACCGAAATATATATCGCCTAGAACACACAGATATATTTATTAATGTAATTATGATAACGAATATTTGAAATATCCAGCTGTTGTTATACCTACAAATATAATCTAGGGTATCGTCTAAATACATTATATTGAATTTATCGTCGACTTTATGTTTGTCGATTGATGTCTATTTACCGACACAAACACGAATAGTGAAAATGAAACGTGCACACACAGAAACACACCACACTAACATCCACTTTTCCTGGAATTTATAGTTTTAATAAAAACAAATTTATCGACTGATACAAAAAATATAATACTATGCATACAAGTTGTGCGCTTAAGCCGTTTGTAAATAGTGCACGATTGCATTTCATGTTTTCCGTTCGAATGTGTATTTAATACCAAGCGCATTGCTATAAATAGTTTACTTAAGTGTGCGTTGCTTAAGCACGGGTTAAGTTGAGGTATTTAATTCGGAAAAATGCGTTTGTAGACGCGCAAGTCGAGCATCGCATTTAACACGCATTCCTAAGGTGTGTTAGCCGACTTGTAAGTTGTATGCGCGAAACGATTGGTTTTACATTATAAAATACATAAAAAGGATGTATATTCAACAAACATGTATTTAAAATATTAAACCTGATGAAGAGCTAGTCTGCGTATAGAATTAATTATACAGCATTTGGAATAAACAAATATATGGAAAAGCAGACTTTCACAAATTGTGATTGATGTCAGGTATTAGGCATAACAACAATAAAAAAAAATCGCGAATTGTTAGTGAAATATTACATTACATTTGCATATATTCATAAAATGTTCATCTAAATACATTATTATTTCAGTTATTAGAAAATCATAAAACAAAATACATGAATTTAGTTGTATTGTGAATTGAAGCGGTGTTATTTGCATAAACGGTATTAACCCAGCACACGATTTTCCGAGTTAAAAATACTACGAAATAAAGCGGCCACGCAAAAAAATCAGTAATTTGCCCCACTACTTAATCATAATCGCTCTACTCGCACTTTATGGGAACATTTTAAATCTATTGGTGTTATTAATTATTTTTAAATTAATAAATCTAAACAGGGCTAGAGTTAAAGCAGTCCATAAAAGCACACGTTCCTGCAAATTAAAAGACTTCAGAGCTATTAGTATTTTATCGTCATTTTTTAAAGCATTGGAAATTATAATGAAGAACAAATTTTATATTGGAAACTAACAGTCGTTTGAAAGAAAGTGATGACATTCACCGAAAACGAAACCTATCTTCTTCTGCTTAACAATTTTAGTTGGTGTTTTTATATTTTATAAATAAATTAAGTGTAATCTATCAGAGATAAACATACACAATTAAAAATTTGTAGGCTGCGCTAAAGATTATTTCAAACCGTACTGTGATTTTTAGCAACATTTTGTGGGTTTCTAGTGTGAAAACACACGACTTTAAATATTAAAAGGAAAGCTACATCTCATACATTAAAAGCGAGAGAATACGGGTTTTATAGTATATAAGAACTTCTCGCATTCTTCGAATTTTCCAGCCAGTGATTCATGAGCTGTTATTTTTTTAACACTATGATTTTTATAATATATCGAAGCATAGCTATTAAAATCGTTTCTCATTTTCACAAAAAAAAATATGAATTGCAAAACTGGTGTGTTGATTTCTTTAAAGTTGTTTAGTTAACTCTCTTTGTTCAATATCCCATCTATAAAATCTAATTTTCTAAAGTAGTTTCTATGCGTTTCTCAATCAAAGGACTGCTGAATTTGGTCATTCATAGTGAACTGTCTAAATAATTATGGTGCGTTAAAATATGAACAATTTTTTTTTTAAATAGTATTATAACTTTGATACTTAGGACTTGGAATTGTTTTTAACAGACCAGTAAAATACTGTGAAAAATCAAAACGGTAACACTTGTGGCCACAAATTTAAAATATATTAAAATACATAAACATCGTTGTTTCTGTGCCAAAAGTCTGGCATCCCTAAGCTATAAGAGTCACAAATGCTAGAAACGAGTGATTGCGCGGATTTCTAAACTCAATCCATTTGAAACCTCAAAAGAGATCTTTGATGAGGTCAAACCCACACAATATGGTATTCAATTAAGTACGCGAACAGTTAGGCAGGAATAGGCTAATAACCTAATTTGCCGAAATGTTTGTATTAATAAATCAATATGCCCTATAGCGACGAAAGAAAGTTCAATTTACTCGTAGCTCATTTGGGATGGGGTAGCATCTATGTGGTGAAAATAGCTACAAATCTCAATAAACTATAGATCCAAATTGTGAAACTTGGTACAGAATACCCAAGGAGCGTTGCCAGCTATATTATATATATATATATGCCAGCTAAATTTTTTCTTGTTATCTTTAGTCTTTTCTATTTAAATGTTCAACTGAATTTTTTTTTATTAAATATACCCTTAAAAAAAGAAAAAGAAACAAAAAAAAAAAAAAAAAAAAAAAAAAGAACTTGACAAACAATGTATTAAATAAAAACCGCCATAACCAAAACAAACACAAAACAAAGTTTAAATTGAAAACAATTATAAATAAAACAGTTACGCGTGCATTTTCGGGCAGCCAGAGGAAAAGTTTATCTCGCAGTTTATATTTTTTTAAAGCATAAAAGGGTTGAGCATACTTATTATGTGTATACATAATATATAGTAAATATATAAATAATATGTGTATGCAGAGTATTTATGTATATTTAACACTTTATACCGAGCTTTATACACTTTTCGTGTATAGAAAATAGAACTGAAGCTCGTTTCGTTCAAAAGTTGCGGTGTTTACAGACGGACGAGCATCTATTTCGCATACTATAAACAACGATGTGGCCTGATGCAGGGTTACTTCTGAATTATGATTCTCAACGTTTGTGTGTGTGTGTGTATGTATGTGTGAGAGATTGTGCATTCACCGCCGGCCAGGGTGCTATATAGTATAAACTTCAAAGTGCTTCACAAAGGTCTGGGTAGCAAGAAGCCTTTAAAGCTGTTGTTTTATGCGCGCGCGATGATGATAATGATGATGATGATCGTGATGACGATGGCAAGTTTATCCGCACTCGCACAGAAAATAGACCTATGCAAACATAGATTTTCTCTCATGTGTGGGTGTTGTGTGTTTGAGTCTGTATGAGTCTGTATGTATATGTGTGTTATCACACGTATTTTTAATGTTTGTGTTACAGAAATATCTATTATTCACGTTTGCTGCGTTATTTGAGGGTTCATGATTAGTTTTCATTATTAACTAAGGGTGTTTTCACATAAAATATTCAGAGCCGCCCAAGAGCGTTTTAACGCGACAGCACACTCACACATACATACAATGCTTAACATATATATATATATATATATATATACTCGTTTATAATATATGCATATGAATTACGCCAACGCAATAACATAGAGCCAAGAAGGCGCATTTGCAGAAGAATCTGCGAGTGGAAAAACTCCTGAAAATGTGTGTTTGGCGAACACCTACCTATACAAGGAAACGGAGTATATGTAAAATTCAATTTTCTTTGCTTATAAAATATGTACGTTGTTCGTTCCGACAAACATACACATATATATATACATACAAATACATCGACATTACTTACATAGGTAAAGTACTGCGGGACTGTATAATAATGAGATTTTTCATCCGTAATTACACTTGTTTGTTTAGCAATGTGTCTACATGCATATATAAATACATAATACACTCGAATACATGTGTGTACATTTTTGTAGTTGTATTTGTGCAAAAACAAATCTTCCAGCAACAATTTAATATGTATGAGCTAAATCGAGTTGAAAGAACGCGCGTGTATGCGTATTTGTATATGTGTATGTCAGAAGGCTGAGCTGTATAATAGGTTTTTTTATACCTAACGCCTGAACAGAAACCTCCAATCAATTTACTATGCATGATTTTTGTTTTACAAGGAGTGCACAATGCCCTTCAACGTTTTAACACGAAATAATTCCACAGAATGACTGGTCACATTTTCGCTCACTTTTCCACAGAACAACCCCCGTGAGGTGTGAACACTGAACACGATCGAACATCCCTCAGTGCCGCCGCACTCAACTTAGCATATTCTACTAATACATTTTTTCCATGTTGTCCATTTATCATTTCTGAAGTTGGCCGCACACTGAGTGGGGGAGGTTGGTGCCATGAGTCACAAACACAAACACACACACACACTCTCACAAAAACAACAATACACATAACACACGCACGCACAAATTATACCGTCTATGTTGAGTACATAATAATTACACAACATGAGCCATTTATCTTTAGCGGGAGCGCGCATGCATGCGCATATTGCCCGATGCTAATGATTAACTGCCTAAACCAACAACCAAAACAGCGAACGACCGAAATTTTTGGGCGAGCTTAAAGGCGCAACCCAACCCCCTTCCACCCTCATGTATACTGTAATCAAAAACAGTTACCGTAATGCTAATGCCGCTGCGCCGTGTAACGTAAATTATCATATAAAATACTCAAAACCGCGTACGAAGCATAAAAGAAATCTTTGTTAACAAAATATAATGTGTATAGACGAGGAATTCCCAGCGCCCGCACAGATCTTTATATATCTACAT
>JANSTU010013556.1:0-14952 GCA_027564075.1 Bolitophila hybrida | reverse complement strand
ATATTTATAAAATGCTGTTTCTTTCCTATTTAGATATATACCGATGCAAATAAAAACAATAAATTCAATGCATTTCTTACAATTTATTAACTTATTTATATCGCATAGACTCGTACTAAATATAATAATATAAAAGCAAATGCAGCATGTCTAAGATTTACGCGTGTTGCATTGGCAGCCTCTTCGTGGAATGCAATTCATTAGGAGACGTTTTGCGACACATTTGCAATGTTACGTTTCCTCTAACCACAACATACAGAATTAAGAATCTCTATAAATAAGACACAGTAATGTTTATGTTTTTAATTACGGCAACACATACATACTGAGATAAGTACTATATATAGCTAGTAATTTGTATAATTGTATATATATACAATATGTAGATGAGATTTTGTTTTGAATTATGTTGGATGCACGAGAAAGACGTAAAAAAAGGAGCTTGAGCAGCGTGCATAAATTTCCGATTAAATGGATGTCTTTTAATAAAAACATGTAAGACGGGTATGTGTGAATTTTATATCCAAAGTCTATATATCGTGTGTGTCGTGTGAGCTCGATGTCAGGGATAAATGGTGTGTGTGTGCGCGCGCTTAAACTTTTTGTTTTTTGACGTGTGTGCGAAGACGCTTGATATGCATATATATATATACTCGTATATAACGTATATATATAGAAGAATAAACAGACCATTTCAAATAAGATGTTGTCTTTTAAATATAAACGTGCGAGCACACTCCACAGGGTTTGATCGATGTCTCTGGCAGGACACGGCAGGTGAGATTAAGCGGCGCGCATCGGATCGATCATAAACAAAGGATTATTTCACATTATTATTGTGTATTCTTTTTTATTTATATTATATTTCATATATGACCTGATGATAATGATGTTTATTATTATTGTGTGACCGTTGAATTGCAGCGAAAAGTGTAGGATGCATTGTTTTTTTTCGTACATCTTCGGTTACTTCGGACAAGACATTTTTTCATATCTGCATGTGAGAGCAATATTTATTTCCACGAATCGTATGGCAAACTCGTTTTGTGTAGAATTTTTTGCGCGATGATCAGGTGAATGACCTTTAAGTACTTTACTGTATACAATACAATATACTTTTATCTGGGTCAATAGAATTAGTCGTTTTTAAATACAAAATTACACTTCAAATAGTATTAAATTTAAGAAAGAACTTACTTTTAAAATATAAAGAAAATTATGTATACTTAAATGTATGTCCATATTTGTGATATATGCTGTATTTGCAGCACCCACTATACAAAAGAGTCATGATTTTTTTTGTATCATGTACTATATATTATATAAAAAGTTTATATTATATTGTTACATTTAGTAAACATATATACCACCACATACATACTATCGATATGTATGTTGTATGTTGTATACAGGGTGCCCAGTTAGATAATTTATAGTTTTTACGAACATTTAGGTTTAGAGTCTTTAAGCTCATAATTAATTCTTGCTCTCGAAAAAATATAATAAGATTTATTATCAAATCGAAAAATTCATTTTATAGAGGTCTGTAAATGCTCCGGCTATAAAAGTAAGTCAGATCTACATCGTGTTAATAACGCGTATTAAATGACGAAATGCATTTCAAGGAGATACTGAGGGGTTTTTGGATAACGATAAGTAATTTTAATGGTCATCTCAATTTGAAAGCTCGTATTTATTTTGTATTTTCTATGCAATATTAATGCAGAAAATTGAATTAATGCTTTTAGTAATAATATAAAATAAATAAAACTTTTAAAAATTATAAATTTTATTTCATAAACAAAAAACAAAAAAAAAACCTAAAAGCTTTTTATTAGTTTGAGTGTGATCATATCCAATAAGTTTTAAAACTGCGTCGGTTGTTTATTGCGATGTACTCTTCGTCGCACGCCTCAGCGGACTACTAGGTGAATGTAACAATTTTGACTTCCATAGTCTCCATTAGTTTTAAATCGTCGTTATTTCTTTTATTAAAAATACCTGCAGACGTGAATGAGGATAGTAAATATTTTTGCAGATGTACTTTTAATACTTCAGATTCGATAGTATATTGGTTGGCGGTAAATTTCCGTTTTTTTGGAACGTCCTGAACGTTAAGAGTCTTCTTTTCCATTTTTTTAATTTTCAATTTTTTTTTTTGTGTGCGTTTGGAAAAAGTTTCGTAGAATCACAAATACTTCTACACTCTAACAAATTATTCACTTTGTAAGAAAGTCGAAATGTCTCTAATTTGTTGCAAAGCGAATTTTACTTTGTATACAAAGTTAAAAGTCACTTTGTATGCAAAGTGAGTTTTAGATTTTTTACAAAGTTAAAAGGACTTTGTACGTATGTAATATGAAATATTCACAATGAATCATCTGTTTTTAAATAGGCAGAACGCAACAAAATGCAGTTAAACATTTAAAAAAAGTTTTAAATAATGCTTTAATTAATTTGGAAGTCGAATAAAAAATGTTACCAATAAAAACAAATATGGCCGAATAACTTTGATTACAAAGTGAAATAGACTATTATCCAAAATTATTTAAACTTTCTCACAAAGTTTTATTCACTTTGTAGCAAAGTTATATTGGCATTTCACTTTGTAATTTCTCGACTTTGTTTACAAAGTTTACGAGTTCATGCGAACAAAGTGAATAATACTTTGTATACAAAGTGCATACAACTTTACATATTCATTACAAAGTTTAAACGACTTTGCCAGAAAGTCGATTTTTTCACTTTGTAAAAGTCTGTACTTATTAGAGTGTAGGAACATTGTGAAATGTTCATACAAGTTTATTGATGGTTATATAAAGAAATGGTTTGGTTGTGGGCATGGTTCCGTTGTGGGCACCCCTGCGTATCATTTGATAGCAGATACGTTTATTATGACAAATGTCATTAGTGTATTATGGCAGATCTTTTTTTGTACCGAAAACCGAAGCGAGCAATCGGGTCTGCTTTTTGTTGTGAACCTTTTTTTTCGATTGAAAAAAATACAACTTTTATTTAAATCTCGAAGTTATTCAATCGAGAAGGTGGCAATGCTTATTAATTTAGTAAATATTTTATACTTTGTGACTCAATATCAATAGCAACCAATGTATTGACAGATAAAAAAGTTCAACAGTTCTCAAGATGGTTGCTAAATTCGGTTGTGCTTGTACTGTCTCCGGCCTGGCACATATATGGCTGTACTAGAATTAAATCCATATAATTTTTAGTTAGCCATAACCTTCAAAAGAAGCATGTATAAATTTGACAGATGTCGGAACATTAGTTTGTGAATTATAGCATTTTCAGTGAAACAACTTTTGATATTGTGAAAAAAATGGACAAAAAGGAACTTCGCGTGTTGATAAAATATTGCTTTTTGAAGGGAAAAAATACAGTTGAAGCAATAACTTGGCTTGATGACGAGTTTCCGGACACTGCCCCAGGAAAATCAACTACAAGGAATGACCGTAAATTGCAATTGAATGAAATAGCAGGCACTCTAAAGATATCAACTGAGTGTGTCCATCATATCATTCACGAATATTTGTGTATGAGAAAGCTCTGTGCAAAGTGGGTGCCGCGCGAGCTCACTTTTGACCAAAAACAACGCCGAGTTGGTGATTCGGAGCAGTGTTTAGAGATGATCAAACGTAATGAACCCGACTTTTTGCGTCGATATGTGACAATGGATGAAACATGTCTCCATCATTTCACTCCGAAGTCCAATCGACAGTCATCCGAGTGGACTGCACACGATGAACCGGCTCCTAAGCGTGGAAAACGCATCAGTCGGCTGGCATGGTTATGGCGTCTGTATTTTGGGATGCTACCTTGAAAAAGGAAGGACCATCAACAGCGACTATTACCTAGCGTTATTGGGCCGTTTGAAATCGCCGAAAAACGACCGCACAAAAAATTGGCCGGGGACTTTTCAATTTACCTTTTATTTTAATGGTGCCTTTAAATACATAGACATCTATAAAATACTTGCATGTCTAACGCCACGTCAGTAAACAGTTTTTAGATTTTGGATGAAGTCGGCCCAGTGCGCTTAAAAAGCCATCGTTTCTGGGCCGCAAACCAATAGAAAGCTCTGTGCTGACTTCTCTGGACGTTCCATCCGGTTTGAAAAAGAAAGCAGGGAGTGACACAATTTTAAGTTCGGCTCTTTATTTCTTCATATGCAAACATTTTCCTTCAGACAATTCCAAAATAAATAAACTTTTCGATTTTTCATATTCGTTATGGTTTGTCTGAATATTTTTCCATTTTCAGTAGATTTTCAAAAGGGAGCCCACATGAAACAACCGAACCAAAAAAAATTACAAAAATTACCACTTAATAATTAATTTTTTAAATATAATTAGTTAACTTCTTTAGTTAAGGTCATTCCAGCATTCCATCATAGACACTATATTAGAGTGGGTCGATTTTTCTTTAATTTGAAATTATCGATTAAAAGTATAGTAAAAGTTACCTAAAAGTTGAATTTTTTAAATGTCGTTTTTTCGACATTTGTTGCCTCCGCATTTCACTTGGAAAATCATTTTTCTAAAAAAAAATTAGCGTACAATTATTTTAAATTCTTAAAATTGTTTATTTCCATATTGAAATTAATTTTACATAAAAAAAAATCCTAAAAAAAAAAAATGTCCGTAAACCAAATTTGTTTAAATTTCAAAAATTACTATTTAACAATTAAAATTAAATTTCCTACGGCATTCTAGAACAACATATATGTATCTTATAAAAATATGTATTGGCAGCAGGTTTCATATTATTTCAAATCTGACTTTTTAAGTGTAATGCAAAAGCAACAAACAACGAAAAAGAACGCCTTTTTATTGTTTTGCTACTTTTTTGGCCATATTTTCCTTAATTTTCCATTTTTTTTTAAATGTCGTTTTATTCGACTTTTGTTGCCTCAACATTTCACTTGAAAAATCAGACTTTTTGGAAAACAAATTTAGTTTAAATTCTTAAAATTGCTATTTTCTTTATTGAACATAAGGTTTACATGTTGTTGTTTTAAAATAAAAAAAAAAATCCTAAAAAAATTAATTTAAAAAATATGTAAGTAAACAATTTTTTTTTAAATTTCAAAAAATACTATTTTTTAATGAAAATTAAATTTCCTACAACATTATAGAACAAAATATATCTTATAAAAATTTGTATTGGCAGGTTTCCTATTTTTTTTTAAATCTGACTTTTTAAGTGTGTGTGTGGCAACAAACGATGAAAAAAACGCAATTTTTTTTTTACTACTTCTTTAGTCATAATATTCCTTAATTTTGTTTTTCAAAAAAGTCCCATACAAACAAACCATTTGATAAGTGACCCACCCTAAGCTATATGTCCACATAATATGCATTTGGTCAAAAGCTAAATGTATGTGCCAAAAACAAAAGGGTGCTCATTATTCTTATTATAATATTACTATTATTATTATTACTTGATCATCTGATATTTTTCAAATGTCACCTAAATGGTATGCGCCAAATTTTGTTTAATAAGAATCAGATTTTTACCTTTTTCAAGCCATAAACAAAAATACATAAAAAATCTTTTTGCACAACCTAGTTCGATTTTAATTTATCTAAATTGAATTTTAGGTTTTGAAATTACCAATCGATAGATATTCCAAAACCCCCGCTAACCCCACTGTACCCCTGTAAAAGGTTTTTATCTAAAATTTTAGTTAAACATAAAAAATAGTTTAATGGAATTAAGCCCCAAAAACCCAATACTACAACATTACATAGTGTGAATTTTGACCTTTTTCAGTTCCGCCCACTGAAGTGAATTTTTGCATATAAAACATCACTAAGATAGAGAAAACCCATTTCTAAGCTGAACCTGGCCTTATTTTAGAACCTCTTTAATAAAACGGCAGCATTTTTTTATTTCTAAAAATAAATGACATCTGAACAATATTGATATATATAAATTATACTGAGGTAGAAAAAAATAATCTACTTCGTCCTAATCGGTACTAATGTCTACGTCCTCAGCCTAGATCTCTAGGTACTTTGTAATAAGTACCCTTAAAACTGAAACAAATGTTCTGTAAGTATTTCTTATGTATGACACCCTGTATATATTATACTATACAGTGAAGATATTTCATATAAGATCTAATATTTTATGCACTGCAAAAGGTATTGCCGTAGGCAAGACTTTGCGGTGCCAATATAAATACACATATACATATATGCTTTTATATAGTTATGCTTAGAAAATGTAGCCTTTGTATATGTGTACAACGCTCTCGAGATAAATAGCTAGCAAATCACAACGTGAATGGAACATAGTGCTGGCGGCAAAGCATCAACCGTACACTGTACTTCTAAAAATAAATATGTGAACATCAATGTATTCAAGTACAAGCAATATATAGATATATACATATTTACTCCATATAGTATAAGTATATGTATGTCTGCACTTACCCCGTACATGATCAGCTATTTTAGCAATTGATTTGATTTGTGTCTGCGCGACTAAACGTGTTTCTGTCGAGGTATCCCACATACCCGCCACTTGTGTCCTAAATAATATATACATACATTTTGTATACCTATATATACTTATGCGTATTTATTACATTAAAATACACATGGAGCACGGAGCACGCTATTATGGCCATATAATCTCGGTGCGTTTGAGCTGTGTGGATTTCATTAGGCGGTTTGCGCGCGAGCGTTTCACGAGAATGATGAATTGATGAGTAAAGCACGCGAGTGTGCATACAGCACAGCCACACGATCACCCTTCGAGCACGATGCAATTATACTTTCGATATGGATATACATCAATTACCGCGTGCGTAGCAAATTGCGTTTAAAGCGCACGAGCAAAGTGTTTTTTCTTCTTCAGTAAATAATGACCTTAACCTTAGTCAATATTATGTATATATAATTAAAAACAAATCTTTCATAAATTATAGTGATTTGTTAAAGAAAATGTTTGATTTATATTAATACAAATTTAAATCGAAATGCCTCCACTACACAACAAATGAGGTTTCTCCCTTTGAAACAAAAAAAAAGCAATATAAAGTGGCCGAATGAACATAAATCATGAGCAATTTAAAGAAAAACATCACGCAAATAATATTCTAGCTTATGTTGTCCAGATTCGTTGAGTGCGGGCGGTAATGTACATAACAAACATATACTCCCAGCATATGATGCGGTGGTAAAACTCGCGCATGAGCACAATACAAAGTCATATATAAATCACTGGCATAATATTTGAAGTGAGCGCGCGCGGCACACCGACTGTATGCCGCATCGCACCGTTGCGCTGGAGCCAGAGATGCCTAAGCAAGGGAAAGGGCGGGTACAATTACGCGCGCCAGCTAAACATCCCGGATTCCGTTTGCCACACAACCGCAAACTCATATCGTGCACCTGAACAACGTACATATACTATATATATATATAATAGCAAATACTTCGTATAATATAGAATATTTTACAAGCGCCTAGGAGTACATAAATATTTGGTTTAGTATACACATTTATAAATTCATGTCTCATAAAATAAAGCATATCGCAGGCAGTCGCGCCGAACTGGATGAAATGCTCGACTGCAGATGTGACCACGAAATGTCACACGTTGACGCGCGAGCTTCGACTGAGAAATATATGGTAAATATGGGATTTTTATTGTATTTGCTTGAGCAAATTGTGTTTTTTTTAATTCTCGTGGACTTTGTGTTGTGGTTTTAGTAGTTCATTTTTCTATAAAGTTTTTGTCTTAGATAAGAGAAAATACTTATAATTATCTGATAAAAGTACAATAATCACTATTTGTGAGAAATGCAATAGATAAACTTAGACAATATAATATTGGCATTCCTAAGGGTTATTTTAAATGTATCTTTGGAATGTTAATTATGAGGATTTTGGGGTTTTTGAGTTTGTGGATTCAGAATTTGGCTATTTTGTATTTGGAATTTGTAAAGGTTGCATGAAATTCATTCCATAATTATAATGTATATTTTTTAAGTTTGAAAAATGTTCATGTGTTTTATTAAAGACATTTTTTGGTAGTCCTGCAAAAATACAATTTCATACAATAAAGTTTTCTGAAGATTTCATCAGAATGACGATTTCAAAATTATAAATGCTATTGCGTTTGCGACAATCGGCCGAATAATTTTAATGGTTTAGGAGTGTTCTCCTCTCAATCGTAAAGACATACAATTTACGATCGGTAAGAAAAGATCGTCCTTTGATTCTATAAAATCTGACAAAAAACACTAACATTCTTCATGTAGCTGTTCAAAATCAGGACCCCAACTTTATTTTACCAGGTTCGCGCCTATGAAACCTAATAAAAAACAGGTTTATTTTGAAATAATGTTAGTCGATGTTCAAAGTATGTATTCTGGAAATATATCCATTTTTTGTTTTCAGCTCATGCATCTTCCACCTTCAAAATGATTTCCATGGCTTTTAAACGTTATCCGACGGTCGGACGGTCAAAATAAAATTGGTCTGCGAGCTGCTGTTGTGTCCGACCATCACCTTCATCGAGCAATGCTTGAAATTCGTCGTCTTAAAAAATTTATTTGTTATCTTAAACACCTAGGAAATTTGTTGAATTTGTATATGTATATATACTGTCCGCCTTAGTGTTTTTATATTTTATAAATAAATGATATCTACATCACCATCTACATCGTAAATCGGTATTACCATGGTCTGCTCCAACTTAGCTCCCCAAACAGCATCAGTCCCACATATTATCCGACCTTACAAAACAAAACTCTCTACAAATAGTAAGACAGCTTAGTATTTCTGACATGAAGTCGGAATTTGTGCTTTTCATCAAAAAATACAAAGTACCATTAATAAAGTGACCACTAAACGGTTCTCAACTCCGCCGACAGCTTCAAATACCTTGGCGTCTCTTTTGTCTCAACGTGTCTCATCAAGTCCTACGTAGACACTGTGCTTCTCTGATGGAATACAGTAGAATTTATTGGTATTCTAATGGCGTGTATAGAACGAAACCACCAGAAAAGAATTAATTTACTCAGTATCAGTAATTGGTTTTTTAAAAACAAAAATCTTAAACTAAGAAAAAAATTCATCTTATTTTACGAATCATAATGGAATTGGCAAATATTTTCTTAACTTAAGAAAAAATCTTGATTTTAGTAAATGTATTTGGAAATCAATTATTTGCATATACCACGAGAATTTTTACTAAATACTAGTAAAAAAACGGTGTAATTTAAACACATAATGAATTACAATAACATTTACTGTTTTTCAGTAAATGAAATAAGCACATAAGTTTCATGATTTACACCTACATTTACTAAAAATCAGTAAAACAAATTTTAGTAATTGTTTGAGAGATTTAAGCGTATTATTTGCATTACGTACCCTTAAATCTGAGTTTTAGTAAATTTTTGAATAATTTAACAGCACCAGCTATTTGCATGATGCATTTACTAAAAATCGGTAAATTTTAGAGTGCTTTATACGCAATATTTATTGATTTTCAGTAAAATGTGGAATGATTTAAGCGAATTCTTGGTTCGAATTACTAATTTATTTACTGATTTTCAATAAATGTTGTTGAGTGAAGATTCAACACTTCCCCTACTACGAATACGGAATCATGGAAAATCCATGATGAGACCTAGAAGCTTTGCCTGATTGCCTGATTGCCCTAGTTGCTCGCAGAGTGTTCATAAAGATAATCACATCAAATTTCTTTTTCACACATTGATTTATCTGCGTATGTCAAGTTTTAAAACCTGCATCCGTTTTTGTTGCTGAGCTCTATGTTACTATAAAACACTGTGTATATGAAAGAGCAAATCGAACAAAGAAAATTCGTTATCGCAACCGACTGCTGTATAGCAGCGCTAGAAAACCCAAATATCCTGGCATGCACAACTTAACTGCTCACAATCTGCCGAAGCTTAATATAAGGTTGTCAAATATCTCCCTTCCCTCTTTTTATCTTTTGAATTTCGCGGCTATGTAACATACAAAGCGCTACAGAGCTCATATACTATACATCATTTGAAAGGTCTTGACATAACCTACAAAATGACGCCCTGCATGACTGGATACTGCGTTCAAAAGTTATAGACGTGTAAACATGGAGTTCGCTGAAATTCGCGCTATTTTGCATTATTTGACGCAAAAAAACCTTCTGGACCGAATCAACGCCTGCGATTATGCTGCTGAAACGGAACGAACTCGACCCATTTTTGAAGCGAATCGTGACTGGCGACGAAAAATATATCAGATCAGATACGTCAATATCAAGCGATAACGTCGTGGTCGAAGGCCGGTGAATCGTCCCAAACAGTGGTCAAGCCGGGATTGACGGCCAGGAAGGTTTTGCTGTGTGTTTGGTGGGATTGGAAGGGAATCATCCACTTTGAGTAGCTCCCATATGGCCGGACGCTTAATTCTACCATCTACTGCGAACAACTGGACCGCTTAAAGCCGGCGATGGACGCCAGGTCATACACATCTTTGGAGACTCGTCATAAACCACGGGAACTCGGATGGGAGGTTTTAGTACCACATGTTCCTTCAAAAAAGCCATGACAACCATATATTGTAAATTATTTTTTTGTATCTGACGCCTTACGGACAGCATAAAAAGTCTGTTAAAAAAATATCGACAGCGACGACAGAAATTCTGTCGACCTCGCTTCGACTTACCCAAAATTGTAAAACCGATAATACCGTCGACGTGGAGTCGACGCGAGTGGAATGTGTGGAACACGTTAATTTGACATTTGACGTTTAACATTAACACAAACAACACACATACAAATAATAGCTTTCGCGGACGGTAAAATATACCGCAATAATAATAATAAATGAAAGTAATTATTATTAAATATAATAATATATATACATAAATTAAACATTAAAATAATATTTTTTGTTTTTTTTTATATAACTAAAATCAATGAAAAACTCAACCCCTAACAGCAAGAGCAGTTGGTACAAATTATGGAGCAGCACCGACCGCGACTTCGCTATTAATAAAACCACAAATTATGGCAGCGACTGAATGACCGATGAGCTGAACACCATTGGGCCACACATCAGCTCTTTGGATCAGTGGATAAAGATATTTTTATATTGTTATAGTTGGGTTAAATTGATTTTAATTGTATTTTTGTTTTATTAATTTCAAAGTTGGAATGATTTAAAGAAGTTGCTCTTAACTTTATCGTCGTTATAGTTTCTTTGAGAAATGCGCAAATGTTTCTGTAGGCACTTGTATTTTCAATGAGGTTTAAGTATTGTGTATTCACTAAATTGTATTTATGTCTAGTTTCTGATAATTATCTACATTTGCTTATTATGTGTTTACTGTTTAATAAAAACTTGTTTAATCTTCTTTGCTTGTCGCTCTGTATTTTTCGGTCGACAGAAATTTTACAATAGTCGACATACGACTCGAGTTTGCGGTTTTAGAAAAAAACAAGTTCCAATTGAGTGTTAGCGGTTTCCAAAAACAGAAAAGTCGACAGCTCGGCCATCTTGCTTGACAAAATCACTCGCTTCCACAAAAAAAAAGCTTAGCGGTTTCCACCACTGGTTGATTTTCTTCGCTGGTCGAATAATAGAAATATGTCTTAATTATTATTAATTAATCGATCAGTCCCCATTTACACCGGCATACCAAAACGATCAAATAACCTAAAAGTAGGAGAGTACGCATGATTATTATAATAATATAAAATTAGTTGTAAACTTATTACTGACGCTTGATGATGACACGATCTGCTTCATTCGAGGCTTTATTGGGAAATATTATATATTAATTGGCTAAGTTAAACACAATTTGCTCAGCCACTTCCTGAGTCGCCCGGGAAATCACACTCTGTAAAGCGGCGACCAGTTAATCTTGGTCGACCGATCTCTGGTAGAGACCTATACAAATTTAAGCCATATTTATTAAGCACAATATAGGAGAGCGAAATGATCACCGTGACGTTTCGATTGCAATAAAGCGACGATCGAAACGTCAACGAAAACTATTGCTATTTTTTTTAATAATTAATAGAAATTATCAGAAGCCCAATAATTGCCTAATGTATATTGTATGTTATGTTTTACTAATATTAAAAAATACATAAGCAAACAAAGCTGGTTTTGACATTCGAATCATCGGTTAAGTTTACCAACAGATGACGTTACGATAGTTAAGTTTGTATTTCGCTCTCAGCATACTTATCACAATAGTTCTTTTTATACCCAAAAAAACGAATTTCTCAATGCATTTTAGTTTCTGCATTCAGCCCTTGGTTTTGCAATTAATCTTTAATAAATGACCGCAGAATATTTAAAAAAGCTCGGAAAATTTCCTTATCAAGGCGACAAATACGCTTGATTTCTTCATCCGTGAGATTGACAAACGGATCGTTTGCGTCTCGGTAAGTTCTTATAGTTATAAAACAAAGCAAAAAAGTTAAAAAAAACGTAAATAAACATGTATATGTAGTATTAAATTACCGTATTTCATCATTTCACAATTGTAGATAAATAAAAATAAAAAAAATAGTGAGACAAATATATCAAACTTGCGGCCGCAAACACAACATGGAATACGATTTTCACGGTAAAGTTCGAAAATGGCGGCCGCAAAACACAGAAATTGGCCGCTGAAGAGGAATTAATAAATTATATTTTTGGCACACAACCATAGTTGGTCTGGGCCTCCTCTGAAAAGCTTTTTCTCAAGTTATACAGAGGTTTCATGATATTTTCGGGTTTTAATAGATGTAAGTTTTATACCTTCAAAGAGGAATGGCAAGACATAAAAATTCACCTTTTTCTAATAAGTATGTTTTATATTATAATACTAAAGAATTTGAGGTCAGCCTGAGTAACGCAACCTTTCCAAACCAAAAATAAGAAGCTTCTATATAAAATTGTTTACCATTGTAAAAGAGGTTAAAGAACGATCAATAGCTCTAATATTCTATTGACATTTTTAAAGGATTCAATAACGAAATCTGAGTTTGACTGTTTGACAACTAAAATCTGTGGTCGATCAATTATTGACACACTTCCAACTAACCCGACAAAACAATCAACAAAATTATGACTATTAATATTAAAATTGTTTTAAAAATAATATTTAATAACGCATTTCCATTATGCAATTTTCTTTTGCACGATTTGTTATTTTGTACTTAAAATTTTAAGTAAACTCAAATAATTATTGTGGCATTTATAACACTGTGTCGTTATTATAAATGTCTCTTAATACCAGATAAAAAAGCAATCATAATAATAAACCGAGTAATAAACTGATAAGATTTCATAAAGTAAATATAAATTTTGAAGTGCACAGAAGAAATTAATGTGTATTTTATTGCAAGAGATGGATGCACTTCATTCGTGTATTAATATTATTGAGTGCTACTATATAGAAAGCTCATATATGTGTAGATCTTATTGATATAAGATTGTCAATATTATCTTTTGTCGGTTAAGTTAAAATGTTACTGTAGTTCATGTTCATGATGAACGTCAATAATTTTTTTATATTTTCGTAATCTAGTGAGTATCAGTATTTTATCGGGATTCCCTAAACAGTCGCTATTATATCAAAGTTATACATTGTACAATATGATGCAGTGAACGCTATATTTATATACAGCTGATAGGTATATATCAGATAAAAAATCACAATATTGTTTAATATTTGAATACAAAAAATTTTAGCTTATTAAAATGTTTGCGTAAGACCTCTTAAAATCGCCATGCGCTTAGCCGGTTTTAGGGTGATGACAGCTTATGTTTTGAGGTTATAATTTATAACACACAAATCATAGGAAATATGAAGTAAAAGTGACAAGTATGGTGGTGTTAGTTTGACAGTTCATGCTTGTGGTTTTGTTTTTGGAATGTTATTTCATTCATTTAGTACGCCTAACTGGTTTTGCTTATTATGTTTAGCGCATGAAATCAGAATCGTCCAGATTGTATTTATTATATTACAGATATATACATATATATATATAGCACGATTATAAAATTCATTATGTTTGAACTAAATGAAAACAATTATCTTCTGTTTAAATCACTTCATTTATCAGTTAATTGTCAGCAATTTACAAATGTCTGCAAAAATGTGTTTGTAAACTTCCTGCGCTTATATTATTATTGCACCGGAAAGGAATAAATCATAATAACAAATATGCTATCTTCATTGATAATTGTAAATGATTTTGATTGTAGATAAAGTTTGAGGATGAAACGCTTTTACTCTATTTATTTATTTATTTGTTTATTTACACTCAACGACAGTTTCACAGGTGTCGAGTACAAATGTGTGATTAATCGTACGTGTTTTGAAATATGAATGTTTTCGGCTTTATGAATAGCAAACTCTTGAAAATACATAGTTCATATTATACATACATACATTCATAACATATATCACTTTCTGAGATCGAACTACACCGAACTACAACAATTATTGCTGTCGAATTCTGTCGAATTTTCGTAATATATTTTAACTAGATTTGAAGCGGACGATTTACGAAAAACAAAAGATAGACGACTTCTCATTCACACATCGTCGTGCCGGCAACTGTGCAGCTCAAAAAAATGAGTTTGTGAATTGTGATATTTGTATAGGCAACTTCTAACGAAGTGGGTGACACACAGCGCTAAATTATGAAACTACATTTTGTGGGGTAAAAAACTGTCAAACTTATTACCATTTTACCATATACTCGTAGCATAACATACAACGTATATACAAGCATACAAATAACCAAAACTTATCAAAAATTTAAAGTTTATACAAACAAAAGTTACACTGGGTCACATTACTCACGTACGGTATAAATTAAAATGTGTCTTTGGTCGTTTTTTTGAACGTCTTTAACCTCACTAATATACCCTGCCAATTTGAAATACACATGTAATATAT
>JANSTU010013545.1:0-14953 GCA_027564075.1 Bolitophila hybrida | reverse complement strand
AATTCTGAAGTTTTTATAATAAACATTCCATTGTAACTCTAAAAAAATGTTTATTGCAAAACATTGGCCCATCCCACATTTTCTAAAAAGTTCCCGGTGTTTTTAGTACAACCAGCGTAAAGGCAAAGCAAAATGTATTGCCTACTACAAAACAAATCGGTTAGCCTCAGACCTCAAAAATGATACATGTACAAATAGATGTTACATTCTTATTCCAATGTTACTTACCTTAAAATAGTTATCTGCAAAACATCCTTTTCCTAAGAATTTACCGGTGCTCCCAAATACGTCCAGCTTACAAGATGTATTGCCAGCGAACAATGCGTTAGGTCTGACCACGAATAGGTGCGTTACATTCTTTTTCCAATGTAACTAACCTTAAAACGTCGAATCAAAAATATTTATAATCAAAATTTTTACTCATCCTAATTCTGAAAAGTTCTCGCTGCTCCCAAATCCGTCCGCAGCTTAAACGCAAGACGAGTTGTAGTCTGACCAATCTCAAAAGAAGCGATAACTTAAAATTGAAATCCAATGATATTCAAAAACCACTGCATTTTATAACAAATATATTTTTTTTTAGAAAATCGACTTCAACAGAGTATAAATCATTCTTTTACACTCTTTTCTTATATACTGTTTTCTGTGGATGTCTGCTGTGTATTTTTTTGCTGTTTAACAAAGAATATCCAGAATTGACCTATAAATATTTGATAATAATTAATATAAACGTAATAGACATGCACTCTCGTTCACAACAATAAGAAGTTACTTAAATGTGTGAGTGTAGTTCGTAATCATATATACACAGGTGTTGGATGTTGATCGTAAGATCTATGTTTTTGAGAGTGTAATTTAACAGATTTATAGCTATAATAATTTAATACTATTTAATTAATTTACGAATGTACATTCTTTTATCTTATCGGTGTGTTTGCTTTAAATTTCCAAGACTTTTATTCGTCATGGTAGCACTTCTTTACTCGGATTTCTCTTAGTGTATCGTGTATATGTGAGGGTGTGTTTTTTGATTATTTGGCTTCGTGTAGGTACCGGTGATATGATAAACCCTGTTAATATCCTCGCAAAAATATCGTAATAAGGCAACGAGCGCGATCGGAGCATTTAAACGACTACTACTGTATTTTTGGATGGTTTGTTTCTCCGGTCCGAGTCGAATCATTATCACATAAACACTTTTGTTTTAATTGTTTGTTATTCTTTACACAAGATTTTCGGGCAACTAGAAACAGTACACGCGACCGGAAGAGGATCGCTGTAAATCGTTCTTGGTATGCTTCGATTCGTCCGGAGGAGTTGGTCACCCATAGTAGTATTCGGTGCTTTCATTACAGGGCACAGTAGTTGGTGTAGTGTATTGATAATGCTGACGTGTCAGGGTTCCACCGGGGACGATGGTGCTGCCAACGAGAATCGGTCGAGCTATCAGAACTGGATGGTTTGGCTGGAACGTTAGCGTGCTGAATTGTCCTGAGAATAATATAAAATCTTTAAGGAATTTGTTTGTTTTTATTGGGGGATTTTTTACTTCTCTGCGATGACTGAATAATATGTGAACTAGCGGCTGTACTATGCGACAGTGAGGATTCACCAGCTGTTTGCATGGAGCTGGGCACATATGTCACACTGCCTGGTTCCAGTTGACCATACGAACTAGGCGTATATGTGCTGCACATTTGCTATAAAATATTTATTAGACGAATTCGAAATTTGATTTGTATGATTATTTACATCATCTCTGGATATACTGGATATCGGTATCGGTGTGGTGAGATCCATTTCATGATCATCGAGAATAGTATCGGTTTCTTCGATGGGTAAAATTGTTGTTGCCTGTGTTGCATTTGAAGCAGTGTTCTTATGTGTGTGCTCCTCACAGATGGTACGTCTGGATAGAATTATACGAGCAACAACGATCATAATGAAAACGATCAACATCAGAATGGTTACAACAAGGATGATGTAGAACAGGATCAGTTCTTGGTTTTCTGGAATATTTTTGAGTAATATAAATAATGAGTTTGATTAATATTAAAACAGTGGGTCAAACAATTATCTAGAAAAATGTGTATAATAGGTCCATTTAACTTTTGTGTAGAATCTCTTTAGGTAACAAATATTTTTTTTGTTTGGAGGAAGAAAACGGGCCTTTCTATGAATTTCTTCAATTTGTAGAGGATATATGTGTATGTCAAAGTGTGGGTTAATTAATAAGACATTTGTTTATTTAATTTTTTTTTTATTTTAAATGGGGCCCAAAACCTCTAAATATTTTCTGTAGATCAATTAATATGATCTTCCAAACGGTTGGGAAGGCGATGTGTTCTAGGTATTTGCTCATACACAAAAGATATGAAATTTTTTATCATACAAATGTTCATGTATTATATTTGTGACTGGGTTTTTTCACGGACTCTCGGTGATCCATAGGAAGGAGGTTATGGTTGCCGATAAAACGCGTCACATGTGGTCTTTATAGGTCTGGGATGGTGTGAGGAACTTTGAGACCTTTACCATAACAGTATTGATACACGCGCTGATGGCAAGGGACATTATTTTGTTGCAATCAAATGTCGACCGTATATATATTATGCAATTTTTGCCGTTTCAGCACAAAAAAACTCAAAACCCTTTTAATGTGAAGGACGTACCTTACACTCAAACATTCAACATTCGTTAGATATAAAAGATATAAAATAAAACTTCCTAAATCATTTAGTAAATTGATGCATTTTACATAAGCTTTCCTTCTTATTATTGAAATTGGACAGTGGCGATTACTTTATTCCAGTTTCGAATTCTATTAAATATGGCTTTAACTAATGCAGTTGAGCTTGTATTACTAATACACAGTTTCCCCATATAATTTTCGGTTTAATTATATAGAAACCCTTTCAGTAAACATGTGCCCTTGTGCGTGTATATATTTTATATCATTCCACAACTCCGCAGAAACCTCCGCTTTCCGCACACCAACATTAATCAGGGTTCCGATGCACATAACTTGGAAAGTACTTTAATAATTATAACGTGTGTACTGGTGTAATGTGTATGTACCGTAGTGCCGGCTACCAACCCAAAGCGAGCCTCAATTAAAACCGGCCGCCGAGAAATTATACACATCTCGGGTTTTGTTTTAAAATAGTAGATTATATAAATGGAAACAAGGCCACAAAACGAGGCTCCAGCAGTGCCGAGCCGTGCGCTTTGCCACCATCGTACTGCCACCACCGCGCACCATTGCGCCAACTAATTGCACGAGTATTTTAAAGCAAAAACAACAGTACTTTTCCGAGTATACATATATGTGTATGAGAGTTTTTCCACCGAAGCCCGCGGAATAATTGCATATATACACACGCGCGAACTAACATACTCTGCTCTCTTCAGGCCAATACGAATACATGTTTTTCAACGCAAATGCGAAAAGCGGAAAAGTAGCGTGGCTACAAACTCGGGCCACCATAATTAATGAATCCATTAATATTCCTTTGCCGAATTTCAAGCGCGGCTAAAAAAGAACTTAAATTATTCACGCACCACGCTAGAGTGCACCACAACGTACGCAGCCACACAGAGCCCGCCACTTTAATAACAGACAACAACAACAAAAACGAATAATAAGTAAATTTACAAACCTTCGATCCAGAAGCTTTCGTCATCGAGCAGTGCTGATGTGGGCTCCACGCTGGTCATGGTTATATCGTCAGATACTGGTACACTAGAAGCATCCGGAACTGGAAGATTACCCTGGAGTTTCGGTGCTGGTGGTATTGCTTCCGATTCTTTATAGAATTGATCGTCATCGTATAGGTCGTTTTGGTCAGGCAGTAGTTCTTGTTGTGGTTCATCGGGCTCTGGTGGTATGTCGTAGTGATCCTTGAGAACTTTGCGAGGTACTGTCGATAGAAGTTATATTATTTAATAAAATATCACTTCAATGTATATTTTTGCGAAAATGTCCTGATCATAATTAGCCCGCCATTTCTATTTTTAGAGAATTTGGAATGATAAGAATGAGTAGGGGCTTAAGAAATTAAACAGCTGTCTATTATGGGATACAACAAGACAAGTTTTATCGAAACTGATCAATTCCAAGTCAGTCAAGTCCGATGGTAATGCGGCTTCAACTTAATGATAATGTGTAATATGATTATTTAAAAAAAAACAATCAAAATGGACAGATTTACAGCGAAGAAAAACCACGGAATATTTAACCTCCTCATAAACATATTCAGCGAAATCATCGAAAACGAGGAAAAATTGTCCATTATTTACGCGGGTTTTTGCCATTGGGTATATATCACTTTCCACCTGGGAGGTCTGGATATAGCTCGATAACAACACTTGCCATAGCCGGAATCCTACCGGCCAGCTGGTCTAGATTTTTGTAGGCGGCCATATAAAAAATATATTTACACAACAGTTGACAAAAAAGTGCAAAAAAGTTAGAATCGTTAATATGCATCTGTTCCAGATAAAAAATAAAAAAAAATAGGCGTTTTTGGGTCGCTTGAGTAGAACCTTCCTTAAAGAATTTATTTTGTTTGTGTCTTGTCTTTTTGGCTAATGAGTTTTTGTGGATTTTTTTAGACACAGTTGGTAATGGAGATTTTTTGGACATGACCTTTTGCCTACTGACATCGTGACAATTTAAACAATTTAAAAAAATTATATTAAAATAGAAAAAAAATAAAAATAAAATTCAACAAGCGCTTTTATCAAATTTTTAAATTCAACACATTACGATGAAATTAAAATTTTGAGTATCGCCATCAAGAATGTTATTGCAAAACAACATTTTCGAGAGTTCTCCTTAAGAACGTAACTAGTACGAACGCGTGTTCAATATCAGCTATACGCTAGAACAAATGAACGCCGTTTCGCCGAATGCGGTTTTGCCGAATGATTGTTTCTTTAATTTATCATATAAATTGTCTTCTTTTTTATTTCAACACAAATTACATGTGAACTAAATAGTTTAATGTGTAAAAGTTTTGTACATAACAAAAGCGGCTAAACTGCATTCGGCATACCCGCTAGAACAAGTCCAACTCTAAATTGGCTATGAGCTATTCTTTATTCATTTTAGCTTTTTGATATAATATAACGAAACATTTTTTTTTTAATTCTACATTAAATATTGTAGGCAATTTACAAGATTAGAATACCTAAGCTAATTTAATACCAGAACCTAGCGAATTTATGTATCAGTAACAATGTATCAGTAACAATTCATCCAAAGATTATAAATGGCAGATTGGTGACGAATTGGCGAATGATGCCAAGTATTTTGGACAACGTTTATTTCTAGGAGTTTTATGTCTTTTGGAACCAATTTTTACAAAGATTGAGGAACTGAAAACACATGATAAATAAGGCATTTATGGAGTGTTTGATAAAAAAGAACAAAAATGTTAAAAAATGATCTTTTGTTATCAATTTTTGTATAAGAAATTATTTAGTTTAAGTGATTTTCGGACCAAAGATACCCGCTGGCTGGAGGACGAAGGGTCTTGGTTCGATTAACGGAAGACCAAAGTGTTTTTCGAATGTAGCAGTCGGTTCCTCTTGATATTAATAGACTTTTTTCTGAAATTGATTATTGATTTGGAATAACTGGACATTGATGCAATCAATTACACAAGCACATGAACATAAACCTGAGCATGATTATTTCTGAACATAATAATGAACATGGATATCAACATGAACATGATAATAATAAGTTGCAAAATTGAAAAGCTATACCTTCATAACGATATAATAAGAAATCGTTTTGCCACAAATGTCTTGATAGTGAAATGTATACCAAAAAGTATTTTGTCACTCTATCATTAAAAATCATTCTAAATTTATCATTCCCATGAATAACACTTTGTTCAAATTGAGTTTTCCGCATTAACCCCTCCCACTCTCTGTAACTAAAATTTCGGTTTAAAAAAACATACCGCACGTGTAGACCGTCTTCAAGTACATCCTCGAGTCCGGTCTGCATGGATTTCCAAACGTCGATGTATCCGCCGACAAAGTACACCTTCTGTGTCCATGACATATCTTCATGACGGCTTCCGTTGCGTATGGCACCAAGCACGCTGATCCAAAAAGAAATACATTACTTTTATATATACCTAGTTAATGTAATTATCATTATCGAGCCGTGACGGAGGATCCAATCCCAATACATACGCACGCACACATTTATTTAATAGGATATCCGCACTTCAGATAGGCATATAGTACATCATTCGTGTATATAACTTTCAACGTGATTTTGCGGGGGCGGATGGCGAATTAATTTTCACATCGAAAACAAGAGGCACTTTATCACCTCTTCAACTTTCTCGCACTCGTACAAGTCACACACAAAACTAATGAACCTAAACGAGGATGCGGTAGGACTATATATACATATGATGGACATAGAAGTGGCCACGCGCATCCTCCTGCTATAGGATATTTTCATTCGGAACACACACACACACACACACACACACATAATTAAATTAACGCTTTCACTTACTCTCTTCCATAACACCTTGGGGCTGGGAACACTGGATGCTCTCGTACTCGGTACGACCGTAACTTGCACTATAAATAGCTATGCGCGAATAGGGGTTGCAAATTAATTGAACAACTTCGTTTTCGCAGGCCACTTTGCTGCGGAACTCGTCTGTGGACAAACAATATTTTAACATTATAATATATACATATATTTTAGGTTGAGGAAATTTTGGGTATGTTCAACCAACAAACTCAACCAACACACTAAACAATTTACTACTATTTATAGTGAAAAATATATATGGTTAGAGTATCTCAAATTATGTGGAGTAGAAGGGTAAATTGAATATTTCCTGTTCCTGCCAAAAGTTTATTATTATGAAATTATGTAATTTTATTGAAATTGTAGATTAATTATACAGATTATAGATATAGATTGTATATAAAAATTTATATTTATATTTATATTTATATTTATATTATTATTTATATTTCTATTCCTATTTCTATTTCTATTTCTATTTCTATTTCTATTTTTATTTATATTTATATTTATATTTATATTTATATTTATATTTTTCTCATAATAAAGTCTTAAATTCTAGTTTGATTCACCATCACATACTCTTATTGTTCTATACAAGGTTCGTGTGTATATGTAAATTTATGGCATCAATGTCCCGTTATTTATTGTATATTTCGGAAATAGGCTATTCTGTACTGTTTTGCTTTTTTGATAGCCTATTCGTGCAATCCTTCCTGTCTGTATATTCGGTTTCAACAGCTTATCAAGCATTTGAAATAGCAAAGAATCAATATGGTAGTGGTTTTATCATGTAGCTCATCTACTTCAAAATATCCGAGAAATTATCCACCGTAACTATAACACATTTTCGTATACTGACCCTTTAAAATATTGCGCCCGGAATTTCTTGGAACATTATCGGTGGATTTGCTTGAACAGGTGCATAATTCAAGCTACTGTCGTACAAAATATGGTGTCTTTCAGACGGTCTAAAAACTCTTGAATGGGACCACAATTTGGTTTCCTTTCAGCAAAAGTCCATCTTGTGTCGTAATCTTAATCTAACGAATCTACCCTACAAACAAAGCTCTGCCTCTAACGCACCTTCTTTCAAATCAATCTTCGCAGTCGATCGATTCATAGAGTTACTGTCTCGCTTCAAAGTTAAAAACGATATCACTCAAATGAACAACGGTTCCAATCCAAATACCGACACCATTCATCATATCGCTTACATCCAGAAAAGCTAGAAGCAGCAAAAGCTGAATTTCTATACTTGATGAAAATGGGAATTGCCAACCATCGAAATCTTCATGAGCTTCCTGTTGCACATAATTTAAAGGCAGATGGAAGTTATTGGAATCATGAACTCATCTTTTCGCAGTCGTTAATCACGATGAACTATTTGGAAGCCGTTTTCACGCGCTTAGCATGACTAGTCGATCAATCCAGAAAATTGGGTAACGATGTCGATGCCATCGTTAATATTCTTCCTCCTCAAACTGGCAAGCAAGGGATTTATTGCCACATGCAATTGTTACCATATATATATATAAAAAACGCAATCGACAAAAAACGAATCCTTAACGCACTTATGGAAGAAAATGTAAAAAACGACAAAAGACCTGTGAAATCGACAGAAGTGGCACGTCAATCTCGGATACTACTCGAAAGCGCACTCACCAGCACAACAGAAATGGTACACCGTAACTATAAAGAGAATTGACAGCAATTTATCAATTGATAAAATATTTCAAATATATGGTTAATTGGGACTTCTTTAACGACAGTTAGACTTCATAAGCCAGTACTACCACTGATCTCAAACACACATTCGAATGAAAATAATGCATCATGTATACATGATTTGGCACTCGGGGGTACTCGAACCACAAAAAACTACTCACCGAACGATTCGTATGGCCGGAAGCACAAAAAGATATAGTGTAATTCGAAAAATTGCCAACAGTGTCAGAGAAACAAAGTCAACCGACATTAGATGCTAAAATTACTCAAAACTAGGTGGAACATATTATACACATATAACTCGATACAAAAACTGTATCCGAGCGGTTCTAGTCAGCGATTCTCGTATAGAAATATTTCGAAATACATTTTGTAGGGTAAAAATTAATTCCCACCAATTCCGAACTGGATTCCAGTCTTGTCCGAGTTAAAACTCATTTGGGTCACCGGTCACAAGCTTTCCCTTGAAAGTTTAACTGGGGAGACGCGATAAGTTGATCCGAGTAACAGGCTATGTACTCATCGTCATGTTCAGAGTACATTGTTTGGGTTTCGTGAAGGAATGGTCGTTTGGTTTGTTCGTTCGTCCCTAAAAAAACAATGCGTTGTATTGCTATCGACGAAGCATACTTCGAAAACGGTTGTAAAATGGTCCGCAAAATAAATCTGAATTAATGTTTTAGATCAAAATGTATCGACTTAATCCTTAGCCCACCTAACCCGCATGTGGCTTATGATCGCCTTCTATAACTTCATGGAGGAGCGCCCAGCTTCGAACGTGATTTTGCCCCTATTTAACATAAAAGTAACAAAGTTTGACCCAAATTTTTGAAAATTGCAATTTATGTTAAATGTTTTATGTTTTTTTACTTTTTGAACTTTAATCTGTCATCACGCCTTATATTATTCAACAGACGATAGTGTGGTTATTTGCGTCAACTCTTTACTTTTAGAGGGTAGTCCGATTTAATTTTTCTTTAACTTATTTAATTATAGGCATTGAAATTACCTATCGATTGATAGAATATGTTACAATCTTTTACTTTTACCCCATTAATATCCCTTATATTGCAATGTTCGAACATTTATTTTTTTGTTTTTTTGTTCAACCTGATTAACCCGCCATAAAGACCGTTTACTGAAAAAGCATTTCAAATACCCGCTTTTTTCTTTTTTTTTTTATGTTTTCGAAAATTGTAGTTGTGGGGAAGGGACGGCTTGGGCTAGATACCCAAAATATTAATTCAAAATCCGAGCAATTGCTCCTCCTACCGAAAGTAAAAAATAAGCTTGTTTATTATATGTATACACATTTTAACACGGAATTATTTTATACAACAGCTTCTATAGTTCTATATAGTAAATCTATCAATGATAATATTATTTGTATATTATGTGTATATTATGTACATACTCGTATATTCATATTATTTATAAGTTTATAACCTATATATATATAGTATATACTTACAAGGACGACATTTGTATGCAAATGTCACCACTCGACGTAGTCCTGGGCATGGATTACCATCAAAAGACTTTGGCGACGGAAAGAATTTGCATTGCGTCTTCTTTTGGCATGCTTCCACAGCGGTTTGCAACAGTGAATACTATATAAGGAAAACAAATAAGGAATATTAATAAAGTTAAATATACGTATGTTTATATATATATATATATAGAATGTAAATATCAAAGAATATATGCACGCAACTTTGCAAGACCACACTAAATTCTTTTAATGTTTTGTGTATATACGATCGATTTAATATATACAAGCTTTCTTTATTATAATATAGGTTATATTTACATTTGTCCTGAATAAATAAAGGCATACTTAGAACTGCGATAAGCCGAATGCACACAGCATCTTGGGGCTATTTATAATGTATAATATTTTTATTTTGTATTTCCTATTTTTGTATATTATATGAGAAGTGCGACATAAGTGAAGCCTAACCGAATAATATAAAATAAAATATTTGTTTTCAAAGAAAAGCGAAATTATTGTATATCACATACATTACTTTTATTATTATTTTGTTGGATTTTATAAAGAGTATCAAATAATATTGTACATATATATGTATATTTAAGTATGGAACATTGGTAAGTCGAGGTAATAGGATAACGGTGTGCTTTGGTCGCGTGCTTTCGCGGTTGCCTGAATGATATATAAGACCCGGATCAATGCGACATGGGGGGTGGTACAGAGCAGGAAACATCAAAAGCCTTGAGTGGTTGAACGAACAATTTTATTGCGGAAATCGTATAAATATTGCTTTAAGAGAGTGATATGAGAAAAGGTTCGATGATTGTATAATATATATATTGATGGAAATCATAATATTTTTCATTGGGATTAACTGCTGTTATGATTCATATTGTAATTATAGCAGCTACTTCAGCAACGTCGGTTGTAACGTCAAGAAAAAACAAAATGTATACATAGAAATAACATGGTATGTCATCTTGTTTGATACATTTATGAATGAATATTGGAACAGAAGATTTTCAGATTGGGCGAAGCATAAGGGTGGCGATACATCCCATAGATATATTCATTGAAACGCTGTTATCGGTTTATTTTTTTTAAATAAAAATGAACTTCCGTTTAAGTATTATTGAAGAAGAAAAAACGTAATTATTTAAAAATTCCAAACATATGCGGAATAATAGTAACGACTACAAAACTATTCATGCGAAGACTTAGGAGTAGATAGAATCATTTTCTCATCTCATTGGATCCTGTAATCTCTTCTGGGACATAGGGCCAGTGTGCGATGTCGCACACCGGATTCATTGACCATTACAATTTATTCGGGCTCGCCGAGATCTGAGTTCAAACTACACTGTTTGTTTGTGTTTTGTTTAAAACTGATTTAAAATATCTTATATACTTTACGCAGTAGCTATAAATTCTTACCTAGTTATTATTTATATTATTTCGTGTATTATGTGACATGTGTTTATACTACACTCAAAAAGGATATGTTTACGGTTATCTATTGCACTTGTCGGGTCACGCTGGTCTACGTTATTGTTGCTTGTCGCTTATTTATGACCTAGTTGATGCGCATTTGGTCCTTATGCGTTTATGATCAACACGGAAATTTGTTACTGAAAATCAGTAACACTGCTACTTCAAATCAGTTCAAGTATATTATACTTAATTTAAGCAAACGTTTCATAAATTCAGTAACATTTACTTGATTACTTCACCCATGAAATGTGTTACTGAATAAGCGAAACATGTTGTTGAGAAAAGGTTACTAAATATCAGTAACATGCTGCTTGATTGAATCCAAAAAACATATTACTGAATATCAGAAACACGTTTCTTGATTATCGTTATTGAGTTCAAGAAGCACGATACTTAATATCAGTAACAGGTTGCTTGATTCAAGCACCGATGCGCATGCATGCCAAGAGCTTGTTACTGAATGTCAGTAACACGTTTTTTGATTTTAGTAACACGTTTCTTGAATCAAGCAAATGGTTTCTCAAATTAAGTAACACTTTACTCAAATAGAGTAACTGGTTTATTGATTCATGGTATTTTTTTTTAAATACATAAACACTATTAATAAAGAGAATATGCGATGGAATTTTTCACAACTACCAGAAGTAAATTCAAACAAACACAGCATTCAAGATAAAACAATAGCGTCCAAACAGATATTATATTTTTATTCGGTCGCGTGCGTGAGAAAAGTATCAAAGTGACGCTTTTTTACGGTGTTCCGTGTAATTTGACTCCAAACTATTGGAGCGAGAGTGCGAGTGTACCTGCTGTATTCCGTCTAAAAACAATTTGTACGATAGTGAGAGTGCCTCTGCTGTAACCTAGCCTCCAAATAGAACAATCGGTGCGACATGGCGAGTGCCCCTGTACTGTAATTGATATGGTTTTATTTTAGATTTTAGTATAATTTTTGATATTTTGTATATTTATTTTAACATTCAAAAACACAAAAACAATATAAATTTTAGTGTAAATTTTAGAAATTCTTGAAGAATACGATTCCAAAAAAAAAGTACAATTGTGGCTGAAATTGTATATGCAAGGTCATTTATAAGTGTAAGAGAACCGCATTGTTTTATAACAAAATTAATATAAAAGAGATTTTTTATTAAATATGACCATTTAAATTATATAAAAAATTGTGGTTTTTATTTGTAATTTGTTTCAAATTAGAAGCACTTTACAGAAAACTCACTAATATTCGAACAGTGAAATATGCTTAAAACGTGTTAATATATCCGAGAAACACGTTACTTGAATCAAGCGTATCATGGCCTGATCCAAGAAATGTGTTACCGAATAACAGTAACACGTTGCCTGATTTAAGAAACGCGAAACTGAATTAGAGAAACACGTAACTTCAATTAAGCGTATCTTAGCTTGATTCAAGAAACATGATACTGAATATCAGTAACAGGGTGCATGATTAAATAAAATACATTAGTGAATTTGAGAAACACAATACTTGAACCAAGTGTATCGATCCAAGAAACGTGTTACTGAATGTAAAATCTTTACCGTTTCTTCTAAGGATTTTTCAAATGCCTACTTTCTGTAGGTCTTTTAATTTATAATTTCTTTTCATCGTAGCCAATCTGCACTTTTCTATTGGCTCTATCTGGCTAATCGGGTATTTATTTTGTTGACATGGCCACTGATGGCTCTATCAGTCTGGTTTCTATTGTGTCCTCGGCTGGCTCTATCTGGCTGCTCTGGTTTTTTATTTCCTGCCTATAACGGAGTTGTAAATTCAGTTTAGTAATTCTCTTCTGACATTTCTTTGCTTTACTAAAAAAATGTCTAAGGACTTTTTATTATTGTCTAGTTTATGACTTTTGTGGTGCCTATTTCCCTATAGGACATTTATTTATTTCTTTTCGCCTATATCTTCCTAGGACTTTACTTAATTTCTTTTAGCCTATATATCCATAGGACCTTACTGAATGAGTTGTAAGTTCAGAATTGGCCTATTCTCCGTAGACTGTATTTCTGTAATGCGATAGGTAGTCTGAGTTTTGAATTCAGCACTACTCTCCGGTTCCCAACCCAATTTAGGCTCGAATGACCATGTCTGGGCGAGCAGAGATGTGATATCAAAGTACACTTTTATTTAAGACTCAAAAGATCCGTTTCAAAGGACCATGTTCGGGCTCGCCGAGATAAATGGTATAATTGGTTTTAACTATACTGTTTGTGTTTTGTGTAAAAATGATTTATTTTCTCTAAAAACTTATCTAATGTACTCTACGCAGTAGGTATACATTTTTAACTACTGGTTATTTATATTATTATGTGTAATGAGTATGTATGTTGTCATGTGTGAGATGAACCCTATTCGTAGACATATACGATATGTACATATAAGTACTAGTACTAGTATGGACTAGGTATTATACTATACTCATAAATTGTTTACGCTTCTCAATTGCCCTTGTCGGGTAACGGCGGTCTACGTTATTGTTGTCGCTTGTTTGGTCCGTATGCTTTGCAACTTCCTCGTGCTAGGGATACCGAAAATGCTTACCCTTTAGACTTGCTCAAGGAAAAAGAACGGCAAAACGTCCCAAGCTCATCCCGATAAATAGAACGGAAACTTCAAACAGTTTCATGTCACTATCTGATTAAGATGATGATGAGCACCCAGAACCAACTAGCGATTAAGTTTGTCACAAACCACACCCCATTATTATAATGAATAAAAGCTCATCAGAAATTAGTGTAATAATAAGTGAATGTTCAATAAATGATTACACAATTAAATATATATCTATAGCGATGGATTGACGGATTGTGCCAAATGAACATTGCATACCTAAAAGATGAGTTAGCAAAATTGAACATCATACACACACATCAAATCAATGCCCTGGCGTCGCTGGAGTACACACAAAAATGCAGCAACTGCAAAGTAGACAACTCGCATGGAGTGGATGATCCCAACTGCCCTTCATAACTTAAATATCTACAGATAAAAAAACACGCCAGCACCACGTCTAAATCGGAGCTTTGCTGCTATTACAGGACTCCAACACGAACCACAGAACCACCACTCTCAAATAACACAATCAACCAAAATACCTGAATAACAAACCTGCCATTTGCAACAAAACAAAATATGACAATTTATTATTATCCTATTCTGATACACAAGCTCTGCAAATCCAGAATTCCAACCTACTTCAAACTGATATACTCTTTCCTAAAAAATCGATCCTTTGCTGTAATATTCCCTGGAGCTACATCTTTAAAAAGCCCTGCACCAACTGGAGAAGTTTTTTGAGAAATGAAAAATAAAAATAAACGTATCTAAGACACAGGCCGTCTTTTATCCATATCGCAGAAGAGCCAAAAATAGATTATCCCGTATCCATGCGTAGCCCAGTCTTTATACCCACTCACAGCCAGATCATCGAATCTCACAATTGAATTCCCAGTGTCAAAAAAAAACATCATCATAAACTACAAATTGCCCAAAACCAGACACTTAAGCGAATCTTGAACGTGCCTCCTTGGTTTAAAACATCTACGCAACATACATAACCATTGCCATAGCCAAGTGGGTTAACGCGTTGGCCTGGTTTATGGGAGGTCGCCGGTTCAAACCCGGCCGGCAGACCGAAGTGTTTTTCGAA
>JANSTU010013534.1:0-14953 GCA_027564075.1 Bolitophila hybrida | reverse complement strand
CCGATGAGATTTTACAAATTTTATGCGTTTTTTTAAAAAAAAAGTTATCAAGCTCTTAAAAAATCACCCTTTATATACCTTAAATCTCTAAATATTCGTTTCATCGCCCTAACACATAACAAGACATTTTTTTTGTATACAATTTATTAAGCCTCGTGTATATATTAAGTGTTTCGAAGTGCTCACCATGTGTTTTCTTTGATTTTGTTTGTTGAACGCCCGCTATCTTGCAAGCAGTTTAATTGCGCGGTGTTGAAATCTTTTCCGCATATATGCGTTCGAGTTTGTGTATATTATACTATTTATATTAGTTATGTATTTATATTGGGCGTTGCGTGGGTTCTGCAGGAGGCCGAAATATATAACATATATCCACATTGCTTTTGCACATAGGACGCATGTTTTAAAGAATTGTTGAAATATAGATTTGTGTGTTAATTCAATCGAGATGGCAATAAATAATCAACGGCCGGCGAGTTATTCAAGGCTTAGCAAAACCGCACACACAAGGTGTTTACCATATATTTGTGGTTTGACATGCAATTAATAATTTAATTATTTATGTGGTGGTTCTAATTTCGAGGTCAAACGGAGTTCATAAGATTATCGTATGATGCTTTTACATACTTATAAACACACACTTCACAAAACAGATGTCTTTTTTATGTATAAGTATATAAATAAATATAGTATCAAATGTATATATTTAACAACTGCATACGTGACAGAACGCGACGTAAGTTAATACTCCGCTACGAGAAAATGTGCATTCTGTAACTGTTTGAAAACCTCTCTTAAAACCAATTTATTCCATTATCTTTTAATTGAAATGTTACTCTGCGTAAACAAACGCGCAAGCACATACAAGCATATACAGATTAGTATGACATTACAACATACGCTCAAATGTGTGTTTATGTTTTATTTACTGATGTGCTCGTAATTCGTTTACAGTTTAAACATATGTATAATTGTATATTATATGTATGTACATTTATTGTTATACATATTTATGTATAAATGTGTGCGTGTTGCTCTAGATTTTGGTTGATCCGAGTATTATATATACAAACACAGTTGGAAGTATAGAAGAATCGTAACGACATTCTGAAGCACGTATTTATTGGAACTTATTGCAGTTCGCCGGGATTACTATATCAGGCGATAAGAGATTGTTCTCAATGTACTAAAAATGGATTTTATAGGAATTATAGTTTATACATGTTGGGCGGTCTTATGATATTATTGAACATTTTGTTTTCATTTTTATAGTATTATTACAAATTGTAATCCATTTCTTTATATAATAGTTCAATGATCCTAATGTTCTTGTTTTGTTTGTATTCCAGGAATTTATAAGCACACCCTAAATACCCTTTAAAATATACTTAGCAGAATGGCAGCAGCTGTTTACGCCGGCAGTCCACGGCATCACAGCCGTATTAGCATAAACGGCAGCAACATATCCAACAGTAATATCACAAATCATCTTATCAATCCGTTGAATACACTCCAACAGTCAACGCCCGTTATGTCCGCCACGCTAAATCAATCAAACAATGTAATGTTCCCACAAACATCATATATATCGTCATCAACGCCGACTTCCTCCCAGTACCACCATCATCACCACCACCACCATCCTCTCCCTCAGCAGCAGCAACAGCAGCAGTCCGCCATGTTGCACCACTATAACCATAGACACAACACACGCAAATCAGCAGTGGAAATGTTGGCCGAGAGCAAGCAATTCTATGTTAAATCCGAAACGGTTCTGGATCGACATCAGCAATTAAATTATCATGTGGGCAATCAGTCATCGTGTAAGTTATTCACTTTGTTCAGCCATTAATTGTACATACATATATATATAACTAATTTATATAAATTTTCACAGGCATGCCGTCTCCATCACGTACACCCTTGCCACACCAGCGTCCAACCAGTGCCAGTCGACGTACTGCTCTATGTGGCTCCGACTTGCTGCAAAACAAACTTCGAAATCTCTTAAACGCTTCCGAGGGATTACCAGTGGATCCAAATGTTATGTTGGACATTGGTCTGCTATCACAGTTCAAACATACCGAGGACAGTCCCAAATTTGAACTTAACAATTCATATGCATCGCCAAAGAATCATAACCAAGAAGTGAGTAATTCAATGATTTAATTGTAATTTATCAAAATAGACACAATTTAATGATGATGGCTTATAATAAACAATATAGTTATTAGGTAAATATATACAGAAGGGAGCAGCTTATTAGAATTACGTATACATTCTGTTTCCACTGTGCTGTCTCAAGGTCAAAATTATCCATAGAAAACAATTTCTTAAATTAAGAAAAAATCTTGATTTTAGTAGATTAGATTGATGATGGAGTATTGTCCTGAAGTTCCATGGACGCAGTTCTCGCAAGTATTAATGCGACCCCTTTGTGCTCCTCCGATTTTGGTTAGATCTAAAAAAGGAAATATTAATTATATATCTAATTGTGTATGCTACTACTACTCTCAACGGGATTAGCTGTTAGGCTGCCAGGATTTTTAAACTTCAATACATCTGGAGTGGTCACTGCGCAGCTTAGGCTTGGACTACTTCTGGCCGCTTTGCCATTAAGTAGGCTATGCTATAGCCTCGTCTGGAGTATGGAAGCAATAATTATATGGTTCATTGACGGTTGTGAGTCTGGCATGCCTTTTTTTGATTCTGCAAGATTTTTTTTTTTAATTACAATTATGTTTTTGTTTTGGAGCTACTGTGCTCTAACACACTATGGTTAGGAGTCTTAATTTGCCCTGACGCGACTCTAACAATTTTGCACCGAGATCTATCTTGCTATTTATATTCGGAATCGTGAATCATCAACGTCATCATACACTTATTGTTCTATACAGGGTGCGTGTTTATATGTTTATTGATATCATTATTGTTCCGTTATTCCAAATCAATAACCTACTGATTTAAAGTGCTACTTTCGAAAAACACATCGGTCTGCCGGCCAGGATTGAACTGGCGACCTCCTATAAGCCAGGCCAACGCGTTAACCCACTCGTGTCATGGTTGTCAGGTTATTCCATTTTTTTTAAATTTAAATATGTAAAAACTATGTAATATTTACATAATTCTAATTACTTTTCTAGTTCTAGTTCTAATTTACTTTTCTAACTTTGTATAATATTTTTGAATTAAAGCTTTATATTTCCTTATTCAAAATAAAAAGTCTTTTGAGCAATAAAATGATGTAAATGAATTGTGTAAAGAGTAAAATTGATATGCAATTATAATTAGTTGCTCCCGTCCATTTTATTTAAAAAAATACAAATCATACATAAGCGTCTTATTTATCGTTCTCGTTATCTCGGGAGCTATCATACATCCGAAATTCGTTCTCCTGGCCACTTAATTGTAGTGGGGCTTATTATGCTACGAGTACATCACGTAGATCCTATATACTCATCCTCGGTTATAAGTGTGGCTTTCTTTTTAACAAGAATATCGAAAACATTTGTGATATGATAGTAGAGTACAATAGTGTTTAAGAGAAAGTCTACAAGTCTACAGCATTCGTCAGCAAACCTGAAGTATTAACTACAAAATGGATCAAATTTGTAGTTGAGAATTTTAGGTTCATTCTCTGCAGTCTGAATTGGACTCTATAGTTCACAACGTTTTGTTGTTTATCTTCAATTGAACTTAATACAGTCGAATGTTGTTGAATCCTTACCAGGACACTGCAGGCATCAGGTCAGCTCGTGCGTTTATTTTATCAGAATCCTGAGTACTTGTGTAAAATCTGTGAGTTTGTAAAAATATCTATTCGTTTTTTGGCTATACAGTAAAAGTTTGTGTTTTATTATAATGAATTTTTAGAAATTTTCATTATCTAAAATTGATAATACTTTCTTAAACTTGATAGTAATATTGATCACTTTGTTTTCAGTTATCCGTTCTACCAGACCCAAACAGAGATGTATCCGTGTTCTACCCAACTGCATTTCTGTCACCGCAATCACTGCCACCCCATCAGGCATCCGATGACGATCTCTACTCGTACGAAATTGACGACTACCAGACAATCAGTCCGCCAGCCGAGTATGCCGAGGACAGTATTTCCCCGCACGGTACCACCAATCGGTAATTGCTACATAAATATCACAAGACTTAAGAGACTCTATTAATAAATCTTGTATTTTGCAGATATTCCGGATACCAACGATCCTATTCCCATTCGCCTGCCGTAGCTTCGGATGAGGCCGAATACTCACCATCATACAATATAAATAGTCACAAGTCACTGCCGGATTTGCATGCACAGATTAGCCGACATTCATCACACAGCGAAGCGTTAAGCTGCTGCAGTCGTGGAAATCGTTCCAATAAGTCAAGCAGTTCATTCAATCGTGATTCTGGAGGTTCTTCTGGCCATTATACGCATCACAGTGAACCTTGCTGTAAGCAAAAGGACACAATTATCGCAGGACCTCCGAACACCGTCGATTTTCGACGAGATAGTGGATCCTCCACACAGCACAGTGGAAACTCTTATTATGCATATGGTATTCCACCGGTGCGATACGACTGTATGGAGTGTCGGGCAAAGATTCAGAGCGACGCAAATTGTTTACTTAATTTCACTACACCTGAGGTTCCCGAAGCTTTTCAGGATGACTATAATGATAAATCGCGACGCTACTATGACGAAATCAACGCGGCTTCCGGTCAATATTACAACAACCCGCAACAGCAACACAGTAATCGACATAAAGTACAGGACTCTGTTTCTCTTGATGTATCCGATTTAAGTCCACCGTTGGGCACGTTTAAGAGGCAGCGTTGCTTGAGATCTAAACAACGAGTTCGCTATTCCTCGCCGAACGATCGTAGTTGTCGCAGTGAAGACGACCGACGACCGATTCTGCGATCGAAAAGCGACATAAGCGATCGACAATGGCAACGACATAATTCGCATCCAGGTGGCACTGGATCTGACAAACAATTCGAAAAACGATCATCCAAAACGGAAAGCATATCACAACTTGAACGCTTCTTTGATCGACTTGGATTAAATGAGGAAAACTACGAAGAATACATAGTGCCAAAGAATCCTAACGGCAGTGACTCGGACGATTCGTATCCCTCGAGTCCGGTGTTCTTTTCAGATTCGAGCACAGTAGATTCGACCCGTTTGCCCGACAGTACTGAGACAACCGTCAATCCGCAAGCTTACCGACCAAGCGAACCACCGTCGATTATCGAACGGAATGCACGCATCATCAAGTGGTTGTGCATGTGCCGCAAACTACAGCTAACATAATACATCCGAATTATTTTTGTCATTTAAATTATTTAGACTTTAATTAATTATATACGAAATGTAGTAGTCTGCGCGTACAGCATAGATGACAAAAAATAACAATGAATCGATCAGCATATAAACAAATTCGAATAAATATAATATGGAAAAATGATCTAAATATTGTCGGTTAGAACCGATATATATATATATATACACAAGACCACAAGAATTATGACCTTTCCCCACTAATGTGTTCTAATTTTCTGTTGTTCACTAAAATATTAAATGCATGCAAAAAAAAGTCTGCGCGAGCACCGAAAATCAATTAAATTACTTAATTGCGATTTTAAATCGTAATATCAAAAAAAATAATTTCTGAGCACGATTCGAACTATTTTGCATTAGTAAACAAATCGCATATGCAGTATCAATAATCAGTAATTACGAAATCTATATATATATATATACTATAGGTACATCACAAAAATTATATAAATCAAACAAATAAATTAAATCAAAAGAATTTCTGACTCGGAGTGTGTGCATTTCTTAATTAGTTTATAATCAAAACCATTTGTCTATGTTTAAAATTTAAATATATATTAAATCAATATTGTTTTTTTTATTGTTGTTAATTGTTTCGTTTACATATTCTAAAACTGTTGGGGTTTGAATATTAATAAACATTATACTATTATGTGTTGTATCGCATTTACATAAATACACAATTGCACTTGTTTTAAACCATTTATTTATATTTATATATATATTATATCTCTTATTTCATATAAACTATATTATAGAAAACGAAATAATAAAAACCAAACCTAATTATCTAGTTGAATGGCTATTATACTTATTTTTTGAATTTATTATTCTTCTTACGATGTAAGTGTTTGGGTAATGTTTTTCAGCAGTAGTGCTTCTGAATATTATTAGTATTCTTCTAAAATGATATTTGTGAGTGGCATGTACCTTTCCGATGCTTTTGTTGGTATGCGGTCCGAAGATTAGGATTTCGTCAAGCGAGATAAAGAAAGGTGACAATCTGTTTTTAGCTCTTCTTCGTAATGGCAAAAATATTGATTGCGTTTTTGCTCGTTTTACTTTAATAGTCCACTTCTCGAAGTACCCGTGTAGAACAACCGGCTCATTGTCAATTCTTCTGCTGACGGCGTTTGAGCAGATATTAGAGGTGAACACAGCTGTGTCGTCCGCGTACGTTGCGTTCTTGCAGTGTTTTGGATTTGAGATATTCCAGCTGGAATATCGGATGTGTTATTGAGTGTCGCTCCTAGTATGTGCGATATAATATAATAAATACAAGATCTTTGCTCGAATGTATTTTACAACTAAAACAAAATTGAGTATTTATAATATATTAGTATTATTTATTAGCATAATGTACTCTATGCATAATATGTACCGCTATGTACAATTCAATAAAATAATGTTAGTAAAAAATAATATCTTAAAACTATTTGTGCATTTCTCCAATGTAGAACTTTTAGCTAGCAGTCGTCGGACTATCATCATCGTCATCAGCAAGTAATCGTTGAAGTTCTGATTTACTTAATTTATCAGCTTTAGCTTGTGCTTGAGCCAGAAAGAGATCCTTCAAAAATTTTAGATCCTTGCTAAGCGATTTAATTTTCTGTTCGAGAACTTCGTTCTTGACTTTGAGTTCACGAACTCGTTCTTGAGTTTCCTGTGTTTTTTGCTTAGACTTGACACGACTTCGTTTTACTGCCTGATAAAAAAAGAAATGAATAAATAATCAAAATAAAAATAAGATCATCTTGTTTGTGTTTTTGTGTTTGTGCGTAAGAAGTGACAGTAACTTAAAACATACATTGTGATTGCAAATTTACCTGATTATTTCGGTCACGCTTCGTGCGATACTCATCAGTGTCCTCTTGATCTGATCCTGCGGCAGACCCGCCTGACTTCCGCTTAGACGGCATTCTGTGGATGATTGCGTGCGCCAATTATGTTATTTATTTATGTTTTTGTAAGATTTTTGCACGTCGATGAAATCCATTAATTAGATACTTTTGTTGTGAAATCATTAGACGATTTGGAATTATTTCTGTTATACCATTTAATAAAATAAATGCGTTTAATGTTTAAAAAAATATATCAATTCCTCGAAAATAAATCTAGAAATGATTAAAAATGCATTTTTTATTATAAAAAAAAGTTCACTCTCCTTTTTTGGGGTCGTTTTTTTACTCTAAATCCACAAAAAATAGTCGGCGCTAATGAAACCCTTAGGGGTTAGAGGACATCAAAGTTTAAAAAGGGTAAAGGTCTTTTTTAAGTGGGGGAGGTACTTAGGAGTGTAAGGTATTGAAATACCTATGTTTAAAAAAAAGATAATTTAAATAAAAGATTAAGAGTTGCCGCACACACATATAAAAATAAAATCTGTAACCTTATTAGAGACTAGTAATCACTATATCAATGACAGTTGTGATGTTATTCGTAGCCGCCCGACAGTGTTGCAGATTTTTGGTTAGTTTTAGAACGTTAGACCACATAAACACACTAGTCCTATGTCCTACTATTTGTATTATTTGTTAAAGCAATCGATAATAAGATGCCTTGATAAGACCGAAACATTTGATATGATGGCCTTTTTCACTAATGGTCTGGTGCGTACTTAATCCTCGGAATGTATGTGATTAATATACAAATCAGAGGTTTTAATGTTCATTCTATATGAGTTATGAGTTATACAATTTAATAATTTAAAACAATATAGATCCGATTTTTTATTAATGGAAATCAAAATACAATAAACGCACCCTTTATACCATTTATTCATCTGATTTATTGTCACAGTGTACATATGACAATCGGTAGGCACATAACCCTAGTTTTGCTGATCGTTGTTGACAACTGTCATTTAAGATCAAGTTTATATCGAATAGCACGTGTGAATCTGCGATTTGAGACTAGCTTTGAGTAAATACACACATTTATCACAATTAACACAGAGATGGGTCCAGTAAAAGCCCCTAAAAGGCCTTTTGAGAAGCCAAACAAGCCACAGCTGAACGTAAAACCTGCTGGCTCAAAAGCAGCATCAAAAGAAAAGAAGGTTGATCGCAAGAAACAGGCATACACTGAACAGCAACACAAACCGAAGTCACAGAACTCAAAGATTCTGTTTGATGACGAAGGAAATACAGTGGATGAGAGCACGATTAGTGCAAAGAACACGAACAAATCTAATGGCAACAATAGTTCCGATGCGGCTGATATTGGAACTCGCTGGTACGATGAGGTAAGTCCAGTGAAAATATAATAGGTAGTTGAACCTTTTTTAAGCTAGCGACTATTTTCAGTTATCTAAATACAATACCGATGGTGAACTTGTTGAACTGAAAGACGCAGAATTACAGGAACTCACTAACAGCTGCAAGTCAAGCTTTGAGTCAGAACTTTTAAACTTCCAGAGAAGTAGGAACAATATTAATATCATAGAAAATGTATTTTATTAAATATTTATATATTTGTGTTTATAAGGAAATCCATCTGATGCCAAATGGTTGGAGACAGCACTGCATAAGGGTACCTCAAAAGATAGAGCTAATGCTGGTGCTTTGCTGGTACAGAGTAATCCACTGGGCAATCTTGCGTCTCTTGAAATTCTGATTGGACTTACGAAAATCTCAAACAAAACAAGTACCGAAGCAGTTGGTGAGTATCTTTAAAATATTCATATGTGGCGATATTTCTAAACTATGTTTTTTAGATGTTATTTCCGAACTGTTTATGAGTGCACTTCTGCCTCCTTCTCGAAAGCTATTGTCGCTACCTTTGCGCGGAGCTGATTGGAAAGCACTGAAGAAGGATACGAACCTTCAGAAGAGTGTCAAGGATAAGGTGTTTGCATTCTGGCACTTTGAAGCCGAGTTACGAGAACACTATTTTGGTAAGATAATAAAAATGAAGGTTTATATAATATGTTTTGCTTAAATAAGTTTGGTTTTAGAATTTCTGCGAAATGTACAGGCTGCAATTCAAGGAAATCAAGATGGAAGCAAAAACCAGGCTATCATCTGTGCTTCTAAACTCTTGAGCTATGCTCCAGAAAAGGAACAAATGTTACTGTCTATGTTGGTAAATAAGTTGGGAGATCCCTCAAATAAGGTATGCATGTAGGTTTCTATGTATGTATACATTATATATAATTTGTTGAATTAATTATTTTAGGTTGCTTCAAAAGCACTACACCATTTGTCCGAGGTAGCTTACAAACACCCGGCCATGTGTGAGGTCATCACCAAAGAAACTGAAAAGCTGTTGTTCCGTAATAACATCACAGAACATGCTCAGCACTTTGCACTGTGTTTTCTCTCACAGATTGCTCCACGTGGAAATGAAGAGGTTTGCACTAGACTCGTCCAGATTTGTTTTTCATTTTTCAAGGTTGTCGTGCAAAAGGGTGCTGTTAACAGCAAGACAATGCAAGCAATTCTGCGTTGTTTAAAACGTGCAATTGTCGACGTAAAAACCGAAACAGCCGATTCCGGAAAGTCAGAATTGCTAACAAAAGATATCCAGGATACCATGTATCGATTGATTCATTTGGCCGATATTCACATTGCGCTGCAAACTCTAGGACTTCTACTTCAAATCATGACCGTACGCACTGGAAAATACGATCGGTTCTATAATGCATTTTACGTGAAAATGTTGGATCCTACCCTGATTAATGTTGGACCAAAAGCAGCCGCTCAGTATTTGCATATTTATCATCGGGCTGTGTATATGGATTCGAATGTACCACGTGCGCTAGCGTTCAACAAGCGTCTGTTGCAGACAGCCAAGTATTTCCCACCACAAATAACGATTGGATGCTTGATTGTTTACTGCAAGTTGCTCAAGTCTAGGCCAGAGCTTAGGCAAACTTTGATTGATGTAAAGCGTGAAGATGAAGTTCCTGTATTACCTGTAACTGAAGCTGTTTATGAGGAGAGCGATGATGAGGAACATTACAAAGATGTGGTCGAAGAAACTGAAGAAAAAAAAGAAGTCACAGAGAATGCCGATAATGAAACTAAACCTACAGGTTCATGGCATCATGCCAAGCAAGCAGTTAACACTGAAAAAAAGGTTAGTCAAATCGCACCAACAAAGTACAATCCGTATCATCGTGTACCGGCGTATGCTGGTGCCGAATTTGTTCTGGCCACAGAATTGATACGTCTTGTCGATCACTATCATCCCACTGTGCAAGTGTTTGCCAATAATGTGATACAAGGACTTCATATTAATTATCACGGTGATCCGTTGCGTGATTTTTGCTTGACACAATTTCTGGAACGTTTCTCTTTCCGAAACCCAAAGAAAGCGGATGAGAAAAAGTCGGAATCGCTGGTAAAGTCGTCGCACAACCGCAAGTATACAGCGGTTGGAGGTCGTGGCATGTCTGTGCGAAGTCTTACGCGATCAAATTGTACGGAAGATGAAAAGTTTATTTTTGAGTATTTGGAAAAGAAACGCGAGAAGCTGTCACTAATTGAGGGTCCAAACGCTAAGAAAAATAAGGATGATGCTGATATAGATGAAGATACGGCATCGATTGGTTCTGTGGACGACGATGAGTTCGAATCGTATTTAGATAGCTTGGGTGGTGCTACGCAAGAAGATGAGGATGACCTGGACTTCATGAACGAACTAGGTAACGAATTAAAGGAGGATGAATCCAAAGGAAAGGGTAAGAAGCAAAAGAAAAAGAGCGCTGCAGATGTCGATGATGATGAAGACGATGAGCGTGACTGGGACTTCGATGACGATGATGCTGATAATGGGTAAGTTTTATATTGTGGTTTATTAAATAAAGTAAATATACAATTTTTGATAATTTTATACAGTGGCGAAGACGATGATGGTGAATTGATGAACAGTGATGATGAGGGATCTATATCTTTGGATGATGAGGACGATGACGTCGTTGATGACGATGATGATGATGATGTCTCATTGGATGGTGAAGCCGAAGATGATGATGACGATGATCTATTTGAAGATGATTCCGAAGAAGAAGGTGGCGATGATTCGGAAGACGAAGATGAACCCAAGTCAAAGAAACTGCGTCCAATGAGTGGCAAGGACTTTAAACGTTCTCTGCAAAATACAACAGATATGAGCTCCCTGTTCGCCGCAGCAGATGATTTCTCGGAAATGCTACAGGAAAGTGGCAAGTCCAAGGGTCACGGAACCCTAGGAGATCTATTCAATAAGGATAAATCTTCCGAAAAGCAAATGAACTGGGAACAAAATCGCATGCGGTCTATGGAGTTCCCCAAGCACAGGGGTGGCTCAAAGAAGAAGAACGTAGGAAATGCCAAAAAGTTTGGCGGCAAAAAAAGTTTTGGTAAAAAGAAAAAGTAAATATTTTTATTGAGAATATTATAATTATCTTTATTACAAATATTTTGTAAATGTATTGTTCTTTTGTTTTTAATCATTTAATATTTTATCAAAATGTCGTCGATACTTTTGCGTTTCAAATCGGGCACAGTGCAGTCTTCGGCTGCGTATCCGACGGGTAGCAAAACGAGTAGTTTCTCATTGTGTGGTCGGTCTAGAAGAATACGCAGTGCAGGACCACAGTTCAGCGGTGTAGTCACTAGTGTATTAAGACCTGCACATTGAATAGCACTCAATAAAATACCGGTTGCAATGGATGCAGATATTTCGTTATAATAGTGCTGTTGTTTGCGACCGTCTTTTCGAATTCCATGGGTTTGTTTGAACAGAAGAATTAAATATGGTGCATCAGTAAGATACTCTTTGATGTGATTTGTCTTTAGCGGTGTCAAGTCTGTGGTCCATTGACGCGACATGCGCTGAGTGTAGTTTTGTAACTCTTCGATTTCGATGATTTCACGAATGCTTTGCTTGACCTTGTCACTGCCCACCACACAGAATGTCCACGGTTCAGTGTGTGCTCCACTAGGTGATGTTCCTGGTCACGTATGACACAAATAATATATCTTGTACTATATTAGATCAAAAAATACCTGCAGTTAGTATACATTGTTTGATTATCTCATAATCCACCGCTTTCTTGCTAAATTTTCTAACACTTCGACGATTGTTTGCTATTTCGTAGAACTGCCGAGCATCGCGATCTAGAAATACCGTAGCACCAGCAAATGGTACATGAGGTTTATAATCCAAAGAAGGTACCAGGTTGTCATCGCTATCGAGCCTGCTAACTGTTGTACTTACATCATCTAGAAGAATCCAAGAATATATACTTAATAGGCGAATGATAGATTTGAAGTATATACCTCTAACATATTCTTCTTCGGTCAACAAGTTTCGAGATGCTCCAGACTTCTTTCTAGAAAAAAACACTTTTGCACTAATCAACAATATTAAGACTGGTAATATAATTTGCCAGTAATCACGTACTATAGATTTTTGCGACCAGAGCAACACTCCGATCGTCATTTTAATGTGAAAGACCGAAATGAACTAAATTAAATAATTTAATTATCAGCGCTGAGTAAATCATCAGAATTATCTGAGTCTTTTTGCTTGTTTAAGTGATTTTGTCTGTTTGTATATCTTAATTCATGTCAAGGTTTTCTTGTGAGCAGATTTAATCTTAATATACGTATATTATATAATATACATGTATCAAGTATAAATATACTTTGTTTAGAATTTGTTTATATATATATATAATTATATTAGCTGAAATAAATTATAGAATGATGGAGGATGTGTATAGAGGTCAACCCTACAATACCCTTTAGAAGATCTTAGGTATCCTAATTTGAACAATGTTCTTATTGGAACATTTTAAAAATGTATTTAGCACAATATTTGGGTAAAATTCACCATTAAAAGGATTCAATGACAATCCTTAAGTGAGATTTCATGGGATCATGTAATCCCTTGTGGGACATAGGGCCAGTGTGCGATGCCCCACTTTGCAGGGCAAATGCGAATATATTTTTGCACTGCTATCTATCTTGCTATTTATATTCGGAATCGTGAATCATCAACGCCATCATACACGTATTGTTCTATACAGGGCCCGTGTTATGTTAATTGATGGCCATAATGTTCCGTTATTCCAAATAAATAACATATTTCAGAAATAGGCTAAGAGGAACCTACTGATGTAAAATTCTATATTCGAAAAACACTTCTATCTGCCGGGCCGGGATAAACCAGCCAACGCGGTAACCCACTCGGCTATGGTCACTTGGCTATGGCTATGGTATGGTATAAATGGAGATAGGGGCAAAAAACGTAAAAACGTGTATCCGTACCATTTTGAGATTGGTATTCTAGTTATTAGTATTAGTTAGTGAAAAAAGGCATTCGGCGAAATGGCCATATACCATTTTCTTATCATATGATTAATAATAATAATTTATATTTTTAATAGCTACCAACTTATTTATTTATGTCAGAGATATTTTTTACTTTAAGAAACGATTTTTACGATTTACGATCTTATAAATTGAATTGAATTGAAATTTTGGTATTATTATTGATATGCAGTCGTGTATATAGTATACTAAAGAGATTATATTGTCATTTCATACTTGCATCTTAGTCTTTGACGGTTGTTAGTGGTATCCCTTGTTGTTAAAAATGTTTAAACCACAAGTTTTATGCAACTATCTCTCATTATGGATATAAGATTGTATTATATTATTTTTAAATAATAATAATATAATACATGTAATTTGATAAATATCACTCCTCGTGAAGCGAGATGTTCAAATCACCTAAAAAAAACACTACAGTTTTGTGCCCATTGTAAGACCTCTTGACACTTCTATACAATGTATTTAATTGATTCCAATATTTGAACATGTTTTATTTCTACAAGTGAATATGCGATTAAGACTCCTAACCATCGGGGTTGTGTTGTTAGTGTTAGAGCACAGAAGCTCCAATAGGAGTAGTACAGCACATTAGCATGACCTGACCAGTCGTGTGAATCCGGTGTGCGGCATCGCCCCACAAGGGATTAAAGGATCCAATGAGAAATGAGAGTGAATATGCGATAAATAATAAAATCGACATTACATGCTGCAGATATCAGAGGAAAAATCTATATCTAAATTAATAAATAATTAATTCCAAAAGTTATACATTTCAAATTACACAAAACTTTGTCCTGTACTAAACTGCGCTAGTGCGCTAACTGCATCGCGCTGAATCGCTGTATCAATATCAAATATCACAGAACCCTACCATGCACCATTACCATCAAAGCGCTACACAAAAATAACATTTCGTATTTCGTTCAATTTATTTTCGTATTTCGTAAATCGTATTTGTCCAAATACAATACATCTGACATCGCTAGGTCTAGGTCCGAGTCCGCAGATCGCAGCGCTTTACTTTGGTATTATTGACGTATACTAAATGTAATCAAAAGCCACCATTATACAATTTAAAACATTCATTTGTCCTAATGGAAATACAGTTACACGTTTCCGTAGAAGTCTCCTTACACACCAGGTAAATTCAAGGTTGAAAAATGAAAATATTTCTGACAGACATAACCTATTTAAAAAAAATATTTATCTAAAGCCGTCAAAAGTGTAGCGCTTAAGGTGTGTGTGTGTATGTGGATGTGCGTTTGCATATATATGAATTTATATA
>JANSTU010013533.1:0-29651 GCA_027564075.1 Bolitophila hybrida | reverse complement strand
CTAGCCCCCAGTGACTTCTACCTTTTTTCTGACCTCAAAAGAATGCTCGCAGGAAAAAAAATTGGCTCCGATGAAGATGTGATAACCGAACGTTTGTCGCCTCCGCATTGCAGTTGAAAAATCAAATTTTTTGGGCCCTATCCCATACAAACCGTTTTATAAACGACCCACCCTAATGTCCATCTATGTCTATGTCCATGATCGAAATGCCACTTTTCGAATTACTGTTCAATGCAATGACATCTTCAGTCATCGGCGCTAAATGTCTTTCCAGCGAGCATTCTCTTGAGGTGTGAGAACAGGAAAATGTCGCTAAGGGCCTGATCTGGAGAATACGGTGGATGCAGAAGTATTTCGAAGATCAATTCATGCAATTTTGCCATCGTGTTCATTGATTTGTGACACGTGGCATTGTCTTGATGAAACTTTTCTTCTTCTTCAAATGTGGACGTTTTCTACTGCAATAACGCTACGTAATAGTTGCTGTTGAACGTTTTTCTCTTTTTCAGATAGTCGAGGAATATTATAACATGCGTATCCCAAAATACTGATTCCATAACCTTGCCAGCCGAATTTTATCTTCGCTTTGGAATCGGTGTGAAATGATGGAGCCATGTTGCATCCATTTTCACATATCGACGCAAAAATTCGTGTTTATTACGATAGAACAGCTCCAAAAACTGCTCAGAATCATCAATTCGTTGTTGTTTTTGGTCGATTGTAAGATCGCGCGGCACCCACTTTAAACCCAAATATTTATTCACGATACGTCCAACACGCTCCTTTGATATCTTTAGGGTCTCAGCTATTTCGATAAACTTCACTTTACTGTTATCCAAAATTATTTTGTGGACTTTTTTCATGTTTTCGTCGGTAACAGCCTCTGTGGGGCGTCATCTGGCGTGCATCATCCTCGGTGCTCATTTCGTCTCGTTTAATCTTAGCAACACACTTCTCAACGGTTAAGTTTCCTGGTACAGAGTCCGAATAATGTTTAACAAGCCGAACCTTGTTTTTCTTAATTGTCACATTTTTTGGCAAAATTGCGCCAATAATAAATACAATTTTCATTTAAAAAAAATGTATCACTATGGAAAAAAATATGCAAAAAAAGCAAACTTTTATGCGATAATAATATCTTTTTTGTAACATTTTTTAAGTTTATTTTTGGGGCAAATTTATTTAATAACTAAAAAAATTATTTGTTTGCCAAAAGATAAATGGAGGAATTTTTTTTTTAGTTTTTAGTATTTTTTTGGAACATATTTTTTGTATATCATTTATTTATTTGTTTGTTACAATAACCTATTTTTTCCTAGTTTTTGAATTCTTTCAGCCACGCTGTTAGCAAAAAAAAACAGATTTTCGAGCTACAAACAAGTTTGTCTACTCAGCGACAAACAAATAAATAAGGTTTCACAGATGTTCGAAATGATTTTCTGATTTCACTTTTCAATTTTCTGGCCAACAGTCTCTAAATCGATAAACAATCTTCAGACCAGACTCCAATATCGTTTGTATCAATTTATTGAATTGTCAATATCACAAGTATCAGTGAAATCATTATGCAGCTATCAAAAAACAGCAGCTGGTCGAGATTCGTAAACATTTATTGTCCTCCTCAATGTGCTGATTATGCTACTACGACAAAGGCAAAAATGCATCTCAAGCCGCCAATAAAATTTGTGCAGCTTATAGATCCGATACAGTTTCCATTTCCACCGAATATGTACATTTTTTCCATACATTTTAGTTTGTTTTTCAAAAAATTATATTCGCTTGTAAAACCTTCAAACAAATGTAAATGAAACATTTTGTACATTTTAACTAGTAAAGAGGCCAATAATTGAAAATGCGCATTTTGTGTTTATTTCATTTTTTTTGTGTGTCACGGGACTAACGTCAAAACAAATTACACGATTTATCTCGATTTTTTCGTCCTTTTCGCATTTTTCATCGGTACACTCCTCTAAAACATTTTCAAAGATAAAATATTTTAAAAAAATGTTACAACCAGCCGTTTAATTAAAAACAAGCAGCATTTTGTCCTAATTCAATTTAATAAAAACAAAAAACGCAATGAGTTTAATAAAAAAATTAAAAATATTTGTAAAATGAATTATAAAAAGGAGCTTAAATACAGAAGAGTCACATTACTCGAATAATTGAAGAAATTTTAAACTTTTGTATTTAAGGCACTATTTTTGAGACATGATCCCCAAGTCTCATGAATTTTTGAATTAATATGGCTGGTCTTTGTTATGGTAAAAGGTAATTAAAACTGGCATATATTAAAACACAAAATGTTTCAATACTGGCGCAGCGTTTTAGTTGTTGATTTGAGAAACTTATCAGTGATGACATAATAAATATATGTGATTTTTGTGAATACCATAAATACCAAATTTATGTTGCATTTGACAGACAATAGGTAGCGCTACACTTTGCTTTAATAAAACTTAGTTTTTGAATAATGTTGGAAAAAGTATGTTTTCCTAATCTAAGCCTAGTTTTCTTGATTGTTTTTTCTATCCATGTTGAATCACTTTAATAAAACATCAAAAATATACATTCGCAAAAATGTTCAATAAACTGAAATATTTTCGGTTTCTTTGAACTTCAAAACATGTATTCAACCCATTCAAATAAAAGAAGTAATATCCACCGGAAATGATACACAGATCCTGAGCCAAAAAAACACTCTGTCTACTTCACTCCAATTATATATATATATATAAAATATATCAAACCTACGTAATTTGAAATCTTTTACGATCCCCAAACATTCCTAAGCTATTCAAATGCACCGAACATTAAACTTTAACAAAAAAAAAAAAAACACATTTTGGCATATAAGCATTAACAGATTTATGTTCAGACATTAAATTCCGCGTCATAAGTAAAACAAAATAACTATAACATGTCTATCGGTGTATATACGATAATAATTACGTATATGCATGTGTCTGTGTGTGTGCATTTAAGTCAAAAAAACACAAATTGTTTGTTTTCATTTCGAAGATATGCCGACTCTCTTATATTCAAGCGCAAATCATCGCAATAAACGTTGTGTATTTTCCGCACTACAGGTTTAACGAGGCGCGCTCGCATTTAGTATAAAATATATATACCGAGAAGCGAAAGCAATTAAAGACACATATAAAATTGAAGAATAGGATTATTTGCGTTTTCGTTTATATTAGCCAGTGTCTTGGCACACACAGACACACTGAAATATACATATTTATGACAGAACTGCCATTTACACGCTTGTGCGTCAGCAAGCGTGCATCAAACAGTTATTCATAAACAGACACATTTATAATTATTGTCGAAATTAGCCATTTCAAATAAACACAGAACATTTGCACACACACACACAATTTGTTAGCTTTGTAATATATGCGCTGAGCTCGGCAATTAAGCTCGAATAAATGTTTATTGAATTTTATGGGACGATCAAAATTGTACTTCGATTGTATAAAGGAGACCTATCTGAAAGCGTGCTTTTATTCGCACTTTATACAAATTTTGATTAAACATATAGAATCCACTGGTGTGTAAACATACTGTGTGGCGTGTTTAGTGTTTACACGCAAATATGCGTTTAATCGATGCAAACGAGCCTGCTATCATATGAACATCATGCATCATTTCGTGGCTTTTGCCGCAACGCTATAAAATCGAATGTGCTAATTTCGTCTATATGATATATTGAAAGTGATTAAACCATTTCAATTCTATATTAAGATGTGACAAAGAATTCGTGTATATAATTACACTGTAGCGCATCTGATAGTCATAAAAAGCCACTTTCATAAAATATAGAAACAAAAAAAAACATCTGCATTCAATTGTCGGGCATTTTATGAAAGCGAAAGAGTAGTAGGGCTACTAATCGCCTTTCAACGGCGCATAAGTGCATCACACTATCATCTGCTGCGTGTGTGTGTGTATATATGTTTGTGCATAACAAACATAACCAAAACTACATAGACAAATATGTTTACTTATGTTTTATGTCTCATTCATGTTTTATGTTTTGTGGTGATAATTTCATTGAGTAAAAACCGTGTTGGTTTTTTTTTTGTATTGCATGCGAGTGAGTTTATTTTCGGGAGCACTTCGAGCGTGTGGGAGCGATTAGGTGGGTCTAAAGCGTGTGCATATGTAAAACGGAAAATTACACACTCGTATGTATAATCTCTGACTAAATACATCCCGTTGTATTTGTGTATATAAATTAAATATACATACACGTATGAACGAAGCTGCCGAAAACACGTCCGTGTTTGGCTCCTTATTTCCTCGTTAAGTCCAAATTGAAATGCTCGGGAAAATCCGTGCGCAGAGATTATATTTTCATTGTGTGTATACCTTGATTCTCGAATGATCAAATAGGGCCAAAATGTAAACATCATACTCTATGTAGCTTAGGGATTATCCCAATAACGTGGCGTATATACGATTGTTTTCAGAAAACCATCGATTAACTCGTAGAGCAGCTTGTTCATTACATGATTATGCAATATAATCGCAGTATTTTTGCCAATTCATTGTCTGGTGGTAGCTTGGCCCCTTTTTCTCATTCGATTATATTCTGTTGCGTGAGTCTGTATATTTCTTCTTTTTTTTAATCGCCTTCGCATGCAAATTATTATCAAATGAATGAGTGCGTGAATGGGTTGTAGTCGTAAAATAAATAATAAACAATCCATCAAAAATACTGTATTTTGTCATATATTCAACTATACAAATAAACCCCATACACCAAAAAAAAAAACCCGCATTACGATACTAACATCACTCGTTGTTAACCCCAGTAACTCTCTACTATTGTGCAGCTCCAGGCCTGGTCGACCGCCTAAGCGCGGACCCGTCGGACTCTCGTTGCCCGCCAGCCATATGTCCCACCATCCGCAGCTGAAAAAGCATCGACTCGACAACGGTGACTATCCCTATGAGAACGGTCACTTGAACGGTAAGTTTTTTTTTTATTATTTTTATTTATTTTTATATATGTTTCATGTTTTTTTTATAAACAATTTGTGTTTTTTCAAGAAAAGCGCTTAAAACCTAGTTTTCTTTCGAGATAATAGAATTATTACAATTAAATCATACGTGCTCGCGATCGCCTTGACGATTTTTGTTACAATTTTGTACACATCACTCAACCGCCTAAAATGATACCGAGAAAAGTAGTTTCACGGATGATATCACATTTATTGAAGGAGCTAGGATGAATTTTCATGTGTACTTATTATACTCGTATATGACTTTTGATGCTCAATTGGCTTCGTTTTTAAAGGATAGTATATGTTCAGATGCTTCCTTGGTCCTACTGTCCCTGGCCAAATTATTAGACTACAATTTTTTTTTTTGAAATCAAGTGTTAAAGACCACAATATTAGTCGAATGTTTCTAATTTAACTTGTTTGATTATTTGCACATTTTTAAATGAAACTTTTTAAATTTTGACTAAAACTGGTACATTAAAACGGACATTAATCCCGCTGTCAGTTTTGACTTCCATTTTGCGAATTAGCTAACGTTTGCATGTTATTTGTAGAATTTCCAACAATGGACTTTCATCCCTCCGACTTTCATACACATTTTTTCGTTTTTGAAACCACGGTCGATCGCCCCGCGGACTTTCGTACAATTGTAGAATAATAACAACTGATTATACCGCGTGATGTAAATCGATTGAAATTACTTTTTTTAAAATGAATGTCCGCGGGATGAAAATCCATTGCATGAAAATACAAACAATTAAAACGAATGTCCGCAGAATGAAAGTCTTTCACCTCGATTTTTTAAATGTTTCCCAAATAAAAAAGTCTCTGTAGAATTTTGTTTATATCAAATTCAACGGGGTTTAATGGATGCCGCCATTATACTAAATAAAAATACTTTGTTTTAATATTTAGCGCCGTGATTGTACAGTTTCCTGCAAGTTCGTATATTTTATTCCAGACATCAATAAACCTTGATTTTGTGATTATTCTCGATTGAATTCATCTCCCGAGAATTACTCGGTCATCTCAACAAAGGGGATATTTTTTTTTCGCCAAATACATTTTTGATGGAATGCATAAAATTGATAAAGAAGTAGTTCTTAAATTATTGAAAATATGTTGATTAGAAAATAAAAAAATGAAATTAGATAATAAGGCTAAAAATTATATAATTTCCATGGTGCGTCCTAATAATATGGCCAGGGACTGTAGTTCATAAATATTAAAACAAATATACGATTCATAATATTGAAACAATTAAAAACGTTGTTAAGATTGAATTGCAAAACTGATTATTTAAAAAAATTTAAATCTTATTTTTATAGTAGTTTCTTCTTGTGTCTGGCAAAATTTTCCAAAGGCAATTTTATTATAATTAATAATATATTTTTGTTGTTTTACTTAGGTAAAAAATCACTGCCGATTAATTTGTCAAATACGGCTGCCGCTACTAAATAGCCTTTTTTAATGAAAATAATTAATTCTAAATTATTTATACTGAACTTTGGAGATGAACCTTTAAGGGGTATTTTTACAACAAAACACATTTTTGGGAGAATAAACCCATTAAGGTTGAGAAGGCGTCAAAGTTTGTCGAAAGTACTTTTTACCATCCCCCTAAAGCATTGCCCATCTGACCCAAAATATCAAGATTTTATTGAGAGGGAAAAAATACATTTATGGGTGTTACAGAGTGTGAGACTTTCCATTTCCGCTCTCCTAAAGTTTCGCCATTATTTAATATGAAAACTGGCATAGGCCGTTAGCTGCCGGCCGCCGTTCAAATATTTCGGCTTTAGCCGTTAGACCGCGGCTGCCTGTCAAATTAAAAGTGTCAGCTGCCGCCGATAATTTATCGTCAGCTCTGCTTGCAGTGCAAAAAAGTAGGTAATTTTCATGATTTTTTTTTACGCAAAGTACTAAATGTTTTTAAACAATCAATCTGCCCTATTCACACTATAAATTTAAAAATTTGAGGCATTTTAATTAAATCCAAAATCCAAATCTTTAAATTGATATTTTTAGGCATTTTAGACATTTATGAATTTTAGACATGGTTTTTTATGTCATTTGGATGTCATTTTTTTATGTCATTTTGAGAGTTTCAACTTCAGTTAACAGGAAGTTTTTTTTTTAAACTTACATAACTTACATAACTTACTATTCCGGGCCTATATTGCAGCTATTCCCACGAAGAGTGCTCTCGACCACGCGCCTCTCTGCCACTGAAATCCGGGCTTTGTCGATTTTTTGCATTGTGACCACAATTTAGTCCGATGTCGTTTAAGAAAAATAAAGATCCAAGTAACTTGGATCCTTCGTTGAACAGTCCAAATTTGAAATGTAGGCTGCTATGTTGCCAACAATCTCTCTCTCTCTCTCTCTCTCTCTCTCTCTCTCTCTCTCTCTCTCTAATTCTCCCTCTTTCTTTGTCTTTCTCTCTCTTTTTCGCAACCAAAAAAGGCTTCTTTTTCAACGCTCATATTTAAGTCAATTTTGATCGATACAACCAAAAATTTAAAGGACCTTTTCTTAGTTATACTACAAAAATATGCAAAAAAAAATCTGAATATTTAAAGTTACAAATGGGTGTAATACAACTGGTTCAATTAGAGGAAGATATTTACACCTTGTTAAAAACAGAAAATTTGAAAGTATTTTCCAAAATATTATATAGACTCCTGATTGCTCTTATATACCTTTCAATCTCTTTCTGTGTTCGTTCCCAGATTGGACTTCCATTATGCAATATCGATGGTCTTTTCCCCTAACTGTTTAACAGCAATCCTTTTTCTAGACATTTTACCCTTCTTTTTGCCAAAAGATCTTCGAAAAACAATGTTTACGTCAAATGTTTTAAAGGAAATAGTGACAGAAGATCCGCCAATCTGTAATATGGTAGCTGTAGCGTCAAACGCAAATCAATTAAATTTGAAAAATGGTTTTCGGAAAAACATCCCGAAAGCTTCCCGACAACTCTCTCATGTCTGGTACTTCTTTTACGTAAAATAAAAAAAAATAAAAAGTTTCTTAGAAGCAATAGCAAGGTAAAAGAATTGAATTGGTTGCCAGTTGTTAAATTTAAATCTATCTTGCGTGTTAAACTCACATTTTTTACCAAAACAAGAAACTTGCTCTAAAAAATAGTATTAGATTAATTTTAAAATATTGGGTTTGTTGCTTTTTACGCATTTATTATTCTTGGGAGAATTATTATTTATTTTCATTTTTGTCTGTTGGTGATGTAAGCCAATTATTACCACGATAACCATGACATTTTCTTTACAGGACATATTTTCGACTGTAAAAAGTTAGTAAAACATCCATTATAGTTATGTAACTTTTATAAATCTTGCTGTTAACGTAATTTTTTTTTTGTTTTTTCAAGAGCGATCGATATAAAAATATAGTTCAAACTCAAGAAACCCTTTTTGGTTTCCCATACAACATTACCTACATGTATACCGTATGTCGTTTATATTCTAGCGCTTTCCATATGCCACAAATAAAATTCAATGAAAAATGCAAAGATTGCATTTATCTGTGCCGCAATTCGATGCAATTGACGAACAATACAAAATCATTGCAATAACAAATGAGGAGTACCTCATACATATGTATAGGTGATGTAGTACATTTTACTGTAATTGTAAAATGTACGTACCCATAAAAACTACACAAGTACCACACGTCTACCGTTTATAGTGTTCATTCATTAAATACAATGTAAATAATACTCGCTCAAAGTATTTTTTTTTTTATGTTCATATTGTATAGTGTGTAAATCTATACGGATTGTGTGTGTAGAATAAATGTGTACATATAAACAACATTATATCAAAAATTATTAAATAATAAAAAAAAAAAACAATCCTCTTGCTCACATATACACATAAATACACAATGGGCAGATGTCGGCGGGCAGCACTCCTCTGGCGCATTCTCTCGTGTAATACAAAAAACAACATTATTACATTATGAAAAATGTATTTAATATGTTGGAATAACATTAAAAGTATGAGCGTGTGCGCGCAATGTTATTTATATAGTTTGTTTGTACGAGTGGTTCAACTATATATAAAAATGGAATTGTGTGCACATAACTACCATATTTGATATATATGTGTGTGTGTATAGGAAATATATTTTTCGTTATTACACATTTGATTAAATTCACTGTAATAACATAGTTCCGTTATTAAAACTGTTTAGAGTGTGCACTGTATGTGCAGTTTAATTTTACCGCGGGCGAAATGGTAGCTTTTGAAGGGTTGTTTTATAATCGGCAAACTGGCAAATGTTGAAATTTCAATCAAGTACTTGTATATAAAGTTGTTTATTTATAAATTTAAACAAACGTGTACATTTATTATACGCATGTGTGGTGTACAAAGAAGAATTTCTTTTTTTTGAGATGATTAAATGCATTGAGTTAAACAAACTACGAGCTGGCTCGACAACAGTGATATTCGCGCGCAGCTTTCTGACAGTTAAACAAATGTTAATAATACGTTTCGTGAGCATTTGTCGGAATGCCTGTGTGTGCTTGAGTGCATCTTCGCGTGGTGCGTCTTGGCGAACGAGCCACAATAATTATTAATGTTACAAATGATACACGTCCTTTTTTTGTGCATAAAATTCGTTATCCCATTTACCGCGTGCGCTCTTGAGCACACACACATACACACAAACCAAGTGCAACGCGAATTAAATGCAATCGCACACTCGCGCAGAAAATGTTTAATTTAAAATTGACCGAAAAATGTGCGCGTGCTTACTTCAATTCGATGTGCGTTTTTCCGCGCAATGTGACATGTGATATAATTTCATTCAGTTTGGAATTCAAGTGCGAGCGCACCTTCGAAGACGCTCGCGATTTAAATTGTTGATATGCACTTTTAATGGTACTTGATTAGAGTGACAGCTGTGCACGAATTGAATGCGTCGGTTCGGTCGCGCAGACGCGCACGCGTGCATCTGAGCTGGAGTACTTATTATATTATATGCGAGACATATTCTCGTGCTCGGCGCGAACATCAGAATTCAGAAGATAATATACCTGACGCGGCCGGTGTGTACGCTGCGATGCGCTTTGGGGTAGGTCATTGTGCTAATTTCGGTTGGACGTTGCGGAGGTGTGACGGGAACGTGTGCAAAGTTCATTAAAATGAGGTATTAAAAAAGAATCAATAAAAAAGTTATTTATATAATCATAATAATAATAAAAAAATTTGGTGGCTGAATTGCACTTTATGGGGCGCAGGGGGTTTTAAGTTTGTATGAAAATTTTAATTTGAAGTAATATTAAAAAAATAATAATAATCAAATAAATTATTTTTTTTAAAAATAAGTGCATCATTACATTTAATCCCCATCTCACCAAAAAGGAGTTATGAAAATGCTCAAGTGTTGGTACTCGATTTTTTTTTCAAATTTCCTCCCTGATCAATTTGTAGTAGTACGTTTTCTGGGCTAAAATCCCTAACACTCTAAACTCATACAATCTATTTTATGTTCCATTTATTAACAAAAATATTTTAAATAAAAGTGTCCTAAAAATTAAATAAAGTGTCATACCAACTTGAATGTCCCTTAAAAGGGTTTTAGGTATTCTAGCCCCAAATTGATCAGGGATACAAATTATAATATTTTGTTCTTTTTTTTTAGAGATTGAACTTTTTTTGAGCACCCTCTTTTTGACCATTTTTATTATATTACTTCATTTGTGGGGAGATAGGAGTAAACATTTATTTAATTTTACTGTTTTTTAAAAAAGTTTCATACAAACCTAAACCCCCCTTAAAAGAGTGATAGGGGGTTTAGCCCCAAAAACGTACTACTACAAAATTATCACGAACAAAATTTGAACATTTTGTAGTTTTGATTTGTAGTGCAATTTTGCCAATTTCGTTTTGAGTTGAAGCTGAAAGGGACTAAGATGTTTTTATTTAATTTAAAGATTAACAATATCAGGACGCTAAACAATCTTAGAATCAACAAGCTTCAAAATAGAATTGGTATCAAGAACAATGCGATATCACAAAAAAGTGGTTCCGAATTGAGATCTAACCTAATTTTATCTTACTTTGCCCATTTTAAGCGCGGATATCTTTTATACAAATACAATTCGTGGATGCAATTTACTACCAAAAAAATATAATAAAAGGTTTTTTTTTGTTTAAAAAAGTTTGACTGTCCCAATTTCCATTTTTTATTATATATGTTTCAAATCTAATATGAAAATAAGCTAAAAATATAATTATTCCATTTTGATTTGTTTTATCTTGCAAAAAATAATGAGAATTTAAAGGTTCAGCCACCGTCGATGTTTAATCATTACTGACAGTTTAGATTTATTTATCAGTAATGTAAAAAATCGAGTATGCAAGGAAACTGAAGCGATAGTCAAACCGCTCGATTTTGATGACATTCCTAGTTGAATTGCAAACAAGAATTTATTCAGGTTAAAAAGGAGCGAATACACGGGCTGTACAAGCCACATATTTCCGTCTGTGTACAGATGAAAAATAACGATATCATGTCTATTTAATATGTCATATGTGTCTATGTCACTTTTTACAGATTTCTATGTTTTGACATCTTTTGAAACTAATCTATGGCCAATTATGAGTCACAGACCGTATAACATAATAGCACCTTAATCATGTGTTTTAAATTCAACGTGAAAATTTCTATATTTTATTCGATTTTGGAAAACTGTGTAACTACAGCAGTACTTTTTTTAATTTTTATGCCAAACCTGCTTATCTGTTTTTTTGTTATCATTTTTTTTTTTTTTGTTTTTATTATCTTGATTGTTTCAAAAGTAAAAAACAAACAAAACCAACATACAAATATTAAAAAAAGGGAAAAAAATATTTTATTTACGATTTTGATCTTCCTCTTTTGATATTTCTAAGCATCACAAGCTTTTGTGTACGAATAAATGCTGGTAAATGTGGAACTACAAAACGAGTGCTAGCGTTGGAAGCGGCATTATGAAAAACGGCGTTAGCTGCTAGAACAGCAACATTGGTTTATAGAGAATTACAGAAAAAGCTTCCTTCTTTAGCATACTATATCATCGGTTTGTAAGGACTGCGATCGATTTGTTTTTGTAACTTTAAATTTCCCTAACTTTGAAACTGCTTTTCCAATTATAAAAATTCAGTTTTAAAAAGCATATTTAATTTCTGATTAAATAAGTGAACACAAATAATTTGATTATTTTTATTTGTAGAAATCATCTCTGCTTTAGCGCTTTTATAGTGGCTTCTGAGCCCTTCTTGTTGACTGCATTCCATTTCTGAAATCGTTCTCGCCTTTGGCTTCCTTCTTTGTTTGCTTCAATTTTTGTTGCTCAGAGCCCAATATCTCTCAACAGGCAGAAGCTCTGGACATATTTTTCATTCGATCTCAGTCTTTAACCTTACTTATATAAACAAATTTATCTTTCGATTCTACAAGACTTGGGAGATTTGGGATGATAACTACTATAAAACTCAAATTACTATAAACATAGTATAATTTATTGATGCCTTCTTTTTATACTGATTTTTAGCGTAATCATTTATATAAAATAGAATTTATCGCAAAAAATTACATATTTTTATTGATTAGAAGAAACCACGAGTTTTTTCTATTATTAATTCTCTACAAAGTCCTTTTATCTATCATCCACAAATGATGATGGCCTTCCGCCATGTCATTTTTTCATGTTTGAAAATGGTATTACCTCGACGATCTCCTATAATTCAATGATTTATGATCCTTCGAAACAACATGGAACTTTTCTTTGATTTATTGGTCATGGTCATCCGATTCAAAAAAGGGAATCACTGAACGATATTGTGCTGTCTTCATGATTGAAAAAATACAGAAATTCTGTGGATATATTTTAAATTTAAAAATAATAAAAATGTTAGTCATCTGAATCCGGCTGAAATTTCATTTATTTTCTGTAAAACTATAGGAATCCGATATTTATATTTTTAATACAATCGAGGCTAAACTTTAAGCGTAAGCTCGTTTCTAGCATAAATGCAAAAAAACAAAATTAAAATAAAATGTTCACATTTTCTTCCTGATCATTTCGTATTAATGGGTTTTTGTGGCTAAAACCCTAACCGCCCCTTTAAGTGGTAAACAAAAATCATTTCATTTTACCCCTCTATCTTCCAAAACTGATTAAAGATTTATGGGACGCTATGCAAAAAAATTAAATAAAAACAGCAATATGTTCATATTTCACGATATTAAATAATTTTTTATAAGGAAAAAACAAATCTTTGGGACGGCGGATTCTAATGTGTATCTTAATTATAATTTTAAAACTCAAAAGAATACAGCTGCTAATAGTCAATAGAGCAATAGTGTGTAATTGACCATCTCATTTTGTACCTCTCGCTCTTACTATATTTTAAAAAAATAAAGTTTATTTTATTTTATAAACATAAATTAAATTCAATCTTTATCTCAAAAGTTAAAAAAAAACACTCTATAAAATCTATTTATTCCTGCAAAGTAATAAAACCATGAACCCTATATTTAATACCGTTCGCGATTAAAATCTAAAATCACCGTCGACGCAATGTTCCATTATTCTAATTACAGTCGATGAAAACAATTGCCGTATTTGTACTGTTGTTGTCGGTCTGATATCGTGTACACAATTTTCTATATCTCGATCATAAATCGCAGAAATTCAAAACTCACATAAATATATAATAATCCTGTTGCCGTTTATCGCCTATCAAAGGTGTGCTGCTTTAGCTTTTGTTTAAAGCAGTATAAGCAGACAGTCATTCACATATACACAAAAAGGAACAGAAACGATGTGTGTGTGTGTACTAAATTACACACGAGGCAAGAGCAAATGCGAACGAACAGACACAAAACATATTTATATGAATCCCTTCGAATTTATGATTAAATGCATTTCAATAATTGTAACTGACAATCGTAATTATACGTTCGGTACGCAAAATTAAAAATTGCACTGCACACCACTGCGAAAATGCATTTAATATCATTTATACGCGTGCATTCGATATGCGGCCACGAGCGCTGGCTGTGCCGCCGTTTAAAATGCGCTCGCGCCACCAAAACACAATGCACTTTAATACAAACTACTACGCTATATACAGACAAACCTATATGTATAATACATTTAATATACATATGCATGTGTGAGTGTGTGTAAAAGTGCAGTGTGCACGCGGAACATATAATTTTCAACACTGACGAATTTATTGTGTTCAAGATTATAGTTTATTTTATGCATTAAAATGAGCGATGCCTGGACGCGTTTTTTTTCAGTTGGCATAGATAATATGAAAAGCTGATATTTTCATAATATATATATATACGGATCACGCAGAGATACAATAATAATACCATGTAATTTGTGATCGAACGCAGTGTTTTATGTATGTATGTGTGTGTCGCCTCCTCCCACGCAAACATATATTGATCAGCGACATGAGAGCGTTGACATACGAGTGCTGGGTGCTATGTAAAAAAAAGTGACCGTTTTACATTCTAGCAGGTAAATTCGCGCGCGTTACCGTTACAAGAGCATCCGGAGCAGCGGCACGCGCGTCTGGCGCCTGATGCAGGTTATATAATATACAACCGATCAAGCGCACGTCCATCAGAGCAATTAACACACCACATCATTTTATGTTGGATATAAATCAATTGAACGGCCACAGGGCGAAATTAGTCCTTTTTCCCCGTATGTATAAAACTCGAGTCTTCTTTAATCGTTTCCGAGTCGCTTGTAATTCTGCTGTACAATATATATACAACGCAATCGAATATATTGGCCCGCAGCGAAAGTTCCAGAAATTACAAAATTGGCATACGGTTTGGGTCAATCGTTTAGGTGCCCCATCAATTATGGGTCTTTCGATCATCGCTCTAATATAATGGATGGGTTCACATTTGGCCTGGCGATATATAGAGAATCGCCTAATTCGCACAAGCAAATAAATATATGTAAATCTTATGGTTTTGATCCGTTGTGCTATAGAGACACACACGGCACAAATACACATATATATATATATATATAAATATATATATGTATTATATATACATACACCTTTTTGAAATGTGCCAAATGATACACATTGTCGAAAGAATTTCGCATGCTATTTTTGAGGAATTCAAAGCATTCGCGAGTACGCGGCAGAACGCGATGCCGAGTTCAGCGCAGAGCGCATTTGCGGTTTGTGTATGATTATGGTGTTTTGCCAAAATGGTTTTTAAGTGTCTGGGCATTTTTGGTGGTGAATTTGCGCATTTCATGGATTTAGGAGAGACAGAGATATAAGTGAAAGAAACTATTCGTCCGTGGGAAAAACGGCGTAAATCCTTTTTCTATGTTTTGTTTTTTTTTCTATTTTTTGTTTGTTTTTTAATTGTCTAACAAAATGTTCAAGATGTTAGTTGTGGGTAATCCCTTGCTTGAACAAAAAATGTGTATGGAACGCAAAAATCTCAAAACGTTATTTCTCTATAAATTTACCATAGAAAGTTTGCATCAAAGCTTTGCAGTTTTTTCTAAAAAAAAAAACAATTTTAAATTGACCTAAAATTAAAAAAATATAATGTTAGTAAATAAATGTGTTTTTTTGTGTGGATATTTCATTACTGCCATTTAAGGGGGTCTTTTAATGTGTATTCCCATTTTCGAGGCGGTTTTTGGGGAATTAATTGTAGAAAATCGGTTGGTGTTAACGTTTTACAGTTATATTGGCAACGGGTTTGAAGCAACATCTGGAATTGTATTGCAAATTACAGAAAATATTGAATGTTTCGCAAGTCGGGTCGCAAAACTTGCTGCCACACGGGCGTGTAGATTGTGTCCGTCCTGGTCAACTGAAGCTAATTTTTCGAAAATCATTTTCAAATGCTTAAGACCCCAAACTATGAGAATATGAAAAAAACAAAAAAACATGTTTTTGAGATGATGATTTGGGGGATGGCAGGAATTTTGCTAAGACTCTGTAGAAAAGAAGCGCCTTGCAATGTCCCTCATAACTTGATGTAGCTTTATCTGAAAGCAATAATCCAAAAATATTTAATTTCTGGACATGTTTCGCAACGATTTCATATTTTTTTTCGTTTTTAATCAATTTTCAGTATTTTTGTGTTTATTCTGTATTTTTTTATTTAAAATTGTGAGATTTTTGTCACTAATTTTAATTAGCGAGGCCCTACCGATGCTCATTTTTTGGAACGTTTTTAAGAAAAATCGTATTTTTGTATTTTTTTTTTAAACCTTTTTTTATTTGTGACCCATTTTAATTACCGAGGCACCAACGATGCCGAAATTTTTCGGAACGTTTTTAAACAAAAATGTTTGTGTTTATTTTGTATTTTTTTCATCAAACCTTTTTTTTATTTGTGATATTTATTTTGTCACAAATTTTAATTGGCAAGGCCCCAACGATTCCCTTTGTTTTATTTCTAATTTTTTGGAAAGTTTTTAAGCAAAAATCAAATCAAAAAGCATTTTTGTGTTTATTTTATACTTTTTTTTTTAAAACTCTTTTTATTGATTGTTGTTTTTTGTCACAAATTTTAATTGTACTTTTTAATTGTTACAAAATTATTGCACTTATATATAACTTGGCGTACAACAATTTTTGCGTCAAACAACGCATTTTATCATTTCTTACGCATTTCACGTAATCCAATCAGATGGCCATAAATTAAGTGTGAGCACTCGGCTCTCGGCCTCAACTCAACACAGACACACACACACACACACACACACACACACAAAATGTATAATTTTAATTATTTTTTCTGTTTGCGCTCGGAATTCTACGATTTATTTTCATGTTCTCAGTTAAATGCAGCACGCACATAAACATTCCATTAAATACATCGCGAGGCTGTAAATAATCGAAACCAATAAACCATTAAAAATGCCTCCTCCTCGAATGAGCCGCCTCTCCCTCAGTGTACTCTACGTACAACATATAATACTAAATATATACATATATATGTGTTTATGTATGTATGCTTGTGTATATATGTATTGGTATAGCCCGACTCGCGACAACACATCATCGCTTGCGCGCTTAAATGCTTAATCCCGCAATGCTATCAACACACTTAATTGCATCGAAGAAATGAGATATCAAGTATAAAAGGCTATATTAAACACGGATCGGGTTTTATATACATATAGAGTTAGTATTTATATATATTTCTGAGTATACATATATTATATGCTTGTGAGAAAAGATTTAATGTGAATTTCTGATTGTATGCTGATTTTGTGAAGAGACCGGCTGCATTGTTTTTTCAATATAATTATTAATATTTTTTTTCTAAATTTGTATTTGCAGAGATGTCCAGACTAGAAAAATCACCATTGCTGGCCAACGGCTACAATCCACCGCCACACCTGAACCATATGCAGTTCATGCAGATGAACCATCATCCCGGTGCAATGATGAGTCCTGGAATGCCACCACATGGTATGCCGCGACCGGACGGAGTAATGATCAAAGGTCAGCCAGGTATGCCACCGGGCATGGACGCAATTGCCAGGTAGGAATCAATCGAAAATCGCAAGCAGTGGGTTATTTTTAATGCGATTTGAATATTTCCGTATTCTAAACAGTCACACAGACACATACATACATATACTACACTGCGTTTTTAATGCAAGCAGTTGTACAAAACCTAGCAAAGCCTTGAATTTATTCACAGAATACCTATTTTTTTAAATTTTAAATCCCCAGTTAAACCATTTCATTTTGCGCGAGCGGACGTCCCCCTTTAATCCGATAAACGCGGATTAGCACCCACACCGCACGTCGATTAGTTCGATAGTCGTTAATGTGTGCCACCGTATGTGTTCGTCTCTGTCTCAATATATAGTTTAATGGGTGGATTATTCTTAGGGTATGAATAATCAATAAATTGAATCAGCCTGAGACTATATATATACAAGTGCGAAGCCCCACAATGAATATATATATTTATATATTCAACGCACAGCTTTTATATTAAAACGGGGTCGGGCAGAGTAAAGTTCAAATTCAATTTGATGTGTGCACAATTGTGGATGCCCTTCAGACCACAATAACACGCAGAAATGCACACCAAATCGATTTTATTATTATCTTAACATTTTTATTTTACATTCGCAGGTCAGGCATTTGGGAGAACTGTCGAGCAGCTTACGAGGATATTGTCAAGCATCTGGAAAGGTTAGTACACATACAATTGCGCTAAACATATATTTTTTTTTTTAATTATTAAAAAAACACAATACAAGATGTATTATATAATTAAATATTGAGATTCTCTCACCACGGCCGGCCGTGTCTCACGCACAGAGTACACTCTTGTTGAAACATATCGAGGCTAATTAAAATAAAACATCATTAACAGCTAACTATATACATATATATTTACATAAACATCGTAAAACACTAGTAAATATACATTTAGGTGTTTGTGTCTATGTTCTGTGTTATATTACAGTGTTTAAATATATACATAGACATATTGTCCGTCTCTGGCGTTGCGCAGAGAAATTTTCGCAATGGATTTTCACATGTTTATTGAATTGTTTCACGCGGAAAATTGTCAACGTATATTTAAATAATAAGTATGTATATACTTTTTTCTTGATAAATATATCTGTTGTGAATTGATACGCACTTCAGGTATACAAGCACTCGCATTTAAATGAAGAGCATTCCGAAAATAACAAGAAAATGTCAAGTGTGCCCCACAGAACTCTTGATCAAGCTCTCGGCAATCGTGTTGAAGAACTGAATACCGAAACTCGCACCCTCAAAAGTTTGTATAGCTTTTCCGTGAGTGTTTTTTCTTGGTTGCGTGTTTGCGGAAGTGCGGCGCGCGGATGTCAAGAAATATCCGCGAACCTAAAAAAATGGCGTGTGCTAATGATTGCTGAATATTGAGTTTTTGCCGCACTGGCTGGCTTGTGTTTCTGAAGGATGTATTAATCGATATTCATGATTGGATGAAAGGTTAATTTATTTAGGAAATGTGGAAAGTATTTGGCAGTCGATATTTGTATAATAAGATGTAAGTGAAGTGCTGCTTTTTTTATAAATTAGTTTGCTTGATGATTTCAATTTATGTTTGTGTATTTGATGTGAATCTTGCTATAAATCAAAAAAAAATCAAGATAATTGTTAATTGTAAATTTGCTTGATTTATGAAAATAACACTTGAATTTAGTAAATTAATAATGATTCGAAAGCAAGAAAAACTTTCTTAACCCATCTGGAGCTGTAGCCGATAACAGGAATTTCATTACTTTCTGAAAAAATGCGTTTTAACGAGGAAAAAATAACGGACTTCGTAAATGCTTAAAGCTGCGACGATCGTCCATACGACCAATCAATTAATCGACTCGGTTGGTTCGATTTGCCAGCTCGGCTGCTCCGACGATGATTATTCCAGGATTTTAAACGGTTTTGAGTCTCGATACGATTGTTTTCACCACATCCAAGCGGAATTCATTCATTCATTTGTCGGCGACAAAATCAATGCAACTTCCAAGCATTATCCATGTCGGCTTCAAATGCATTCATGAGAAGAGTCCAATACCAGTGGACATCACGGTGACCATCTGGGATAGAATGGAAGAATGTTATAAATAATTAAATTGAAGAACTCAAATGATGAATACAATACTCACCGAGTTCTCATTCCCGTTCTCCTTATCATCATCGGAAACATCATTGTCACTCCACCATTCCACTTTAGCCATCAAATCGGCCATCGACATCGATTTCGTCTCTAAATCATTGTTCGAATTCTTTGCAAACAAAAAACTAAAAAAAAACATTAATTCATTTAAATATTGCTTAATTCACACCAACATTTACTGATTTGCAGTAAATGTTATCAGGAAAATCAGGAAATCATCATGTCAATAAAGCGCTTAAATTACACAATTAATTTACTGAAAACCAGTAAATAATGCGCATAAATCACACAAAAATTTACTGATTTTTAAGTAAATTTTTGAGTAAATCATGCAAACATTGCGCTTAAAGCACACCAGAATTTACTAAAAATCAGTATATAATGCGCATAAATCACACCAATATTTTTTTTTGATTTTTAGTAAATTTTGAAAATCAGTAAATATTGCGCATAATTAGAGATTAATTAATTAATTCTTTCAAATTTGTATTTAAATTACAATATTTTATACTAAAATTCAGTAACTATATTATCTGGATACATGCAAAAAATTGATTTCTATTTTTTTAAATACAAAACGATTTTCTGATATTTAGTAAATTAGAGAGAATTAGAGTTACAAAAAAAAACTATACAACCTATGGAATTATTTTTTTGAAATATACCTACTGATGGATGAATCTTTCATCAAGATAGATAATCACCAAAATTTACAAAGCAAATTACATACAATATAAAAATAAAAAAAAATAATAATGTGGATTTTTCGGACTCTAATCCATTTGCGAATCTCTGTGAAGAAATGGATAGATAATTGAATAGTGAAGAAAAGCCAATAACCCCTGAAATTATTCATTCTTAAGTTATTATCAGTTTGTTTATTTGAAAATAGAAACCAAAATTTATAAAGCAAGCAATAATTTAAAAAAAAAAAATTAAAAAAATTTAAAAAAAAAGTAATGTTTTTGATCTTTTTTGTCGAAAACCATCTAAACATTCTAAAATTCTATTCTTTACTAAATAAAAATTATTATTGTATATTAAAATATTACAAACCTCATTAAATGCATAAAGAATATAAATTATATATTCCACAACATCCTTTTCATAAGCAAAACCCTATCAACCTAACTGTGCACCTTCAATATATCCTTCCCCTAATGCCACATACCTTGTATACACAAATTACCTATATAGTCCACCCCAAATATACGTTTCTCCATTCGCCTCGCCTTGCAATGAAAACGGCAAACAAAACCAAATTACACAAAAATGCCTAATTGAAAACCCCATTGTACTTAATTTAAATTACGTTCCCCAATTTTCTTTTTCACCACTTTACAAAGTAATAAACATGCGTTTCGACAATGTAAAAAATTAGTCACCGAGTCTATTATGTTCTACTTCCAACCAATTCACCTCTAATTGAGAGAAACAGTGGACAGCTATATTTTATATGTATATACGTAATTAAGTTGTAAGCGTTTGTGTTTTTTGGGGGGTACAAACCACCCGTCCGTCTGCTCCCTATTAGTTGTTGTTGGAAATCATTTATAGGAACAACTTAATAAACGCTAACGTCTATATTCGTATGCCTGTTAAACAGTGACCTTTTAGCTTGTTAATAAAATGTTATCGATATCGATATTAATTTATTTATGTTTCTGTTTCGCAGATTACGAGAAGAACGCGTCGACGAACGAGATCTTAACATGGAAATGAAGCCGCGTGACCTAAGCTCGCATAATGGTAAGCATGAAATAGCTGACTAGATTGGAAAGTTTGAATTCAATTATATATATTTGTTTTAAATATATAGGATCATCAAATGGACATAGTCCTGTGCTGAATCTTTCCAAGTCTGGCGGTCTGGATCAAGGCAGTACGGGTGACCAAAGTGATCGCAGCGAAGGTCATTCGCCGCCGCCGTCAATACACGACGAAGAAGAAAACATAAGCGACGACAACGTCTCCGATATCGACGAGCGCGAAACCAAGGAAGAAGGTAAGTTCACCATATATAATTTGTATTTATACATATATTATAAAAGAAGTGTACTCATGCGCATAAATGGTCGCGCAGCCGCACACGGCGAGGAAATCAATTAATCGCTCGGGCACGCACGTGTGTTTTTTTATTATATATACATATATATGTAAGCGGTCAGCGCGTATTCGTGATCGCGGCTAATTAATTAAGTCGAACTTGAATTTATACAATCCGAAGCGCCTGTGCTTTTGATTTCGTGACGCATTCTTTTCGCTCTGTTTTATCGTACGTACATGCACCTTTTACACTCATAGCGGGGATCCCAAATTGCTGTATATGTTCCATATACAAGACTAATGCATGTGGATTTAATAACTTTTGATCTCGTGCAGGTATCCAATCTCATTAGTTTTCGCATTTAGAAATGTAACAATATTGTTCTGTTTATGTTTATGGAAAGTGATTGTCTTAAATCATCGGTGCGAGCGCGGTGAGTACACGCGCTTTAATTTACATTGATTTTTCGTTAAAGGCCAAGCGCCCTCGTGTCGTTTTTGTATAAATATATTGTACATAATTTCGCGTGTAACCGATATTCGTGCGTCGATGGGCACGACAGTTACACCGCATGCTCGCGCGCACGCGGTTCCAATGTATAATTGATAAGTGTTTCACACGTGATCAATTAACGAGTCATGCTCAGATGAGCACAATAATTTAAGTACTCTAGCACAAGATTTAAATTAAATGCGCGCTTTTTTTGTGCTACTCTTATTTCAGATCTTAGCGATACCGAACGTGATATGCCACCACAACAGCAGCCACAGCAAATCTCGGTTGTATCACCGGAAGCTCATCAACAGGCCATCAACTATTCTACGCTGGCCGCAACGGCGGCAGCAGTTGCTGCCAATAATGCGGTAGCTGCTAGCACTGCAAGTGGCGGTGGTGGAGGTGGCAGTAGTGCCAAGTCAGCGGCTTCAGGACAGGATCAGAGTTTGTCGTCGACTGAAACATTGCTAAGAAATATCCAAAGTCTCCTGACGGTGGCCGCTGATAATGCCAGACAACAGGAACGTCAAATCGGCTATGAGAAAGGTCAGTGGATTTTATTAAATTATATTCAAACTTCTACTAGTTGCGAAAGTGAGGGAAATGTTAAATTTCCATTTTGTTTTTATGTGAATGTCTAACTCTTTAAATAAACTAGCTATTATATAGATGAACGTTAAGGTATTTCTTAGACTGAATCTGAAGAACTGTTAAACAAGTATAAGATAAATGAAAAAACAATAACTTCAAAAGTTTGAGATTTTTCAGTTTCTACAATCCAAACAGCTTTCTCGAGTTTTATTTTTCTACCTTTATCGTTCCGTCGTAGAATGTGAAGTTTTCATATATTTTTTGTATTGCATTTTTTTTTGCAATAAATTACAGTTAATTCAATTTCTGGGTTAAAAAAAAAAAAAAAAAAATTGTTAAATAATGTTCACAAATTCTAAAAAAATAAAACAAATGTGATTATTTTTAAACGCGATCATAAATGTGTTTGACAACGATGTATGTTAACTGCCTCATTTAGATTCAAGGATGATACAACGATAATGTTAAAGCTGCCAACTATTTAATAACTTGAAGTTGCCCGAGATGGTGGCCCAACAACATTGTCAACACATTTCTTGTTGTTTAAACCACATCATAAAGATGTTTCCAAAGCAATAAAGCTAATTTACGATGAACTAGATTTAGAACAAATTCAACATTCAAAGGCGTTTTTCTCGAAGCCATTTTTTTTTTAAATCGGCGAGCAAATGCATCTCTATGAATTTTAATCCGATCGACTTGAAAAAATAATCTATCTATCTAGTAAAGTAAACGCGTTTTTAGGAATTGATTAAGTGTTATTTTTAAATAAGAAATTCAATTTGTTTTTATCGTCGAAAATGCGAATTACAAAAAAATCTATAATCTATATAATCATGTAGTCCATAAAACAAAAAAAATATTCTAGGGACTTCTACTGCTAGCCGCAGAGGACCTTCAAAAAATCTTTTGAAAAATTGGCAATAATTTTTTTTCTTACTCCTAAGGAAGGCACTCTTCCTTAATCGATTGGTAATGGTTGTTGATTATTATATAAAGATGTACATACAGAAAAATATTTCGCCACCTCTGTGCCTGGGCTTCTAATGATGTTTTTAGATTGTCTGTATTATTCAGTATTTGGTCGTTTGTTTGTATTGGTTGCAAAGTCAATTCGGACGAAAAAGAGACGACGTGACATAATAAAAAATAATACTCATTCTATTAAAAATTAGTTCATGATAATTAATATTTTGGAGAAGAGGCCAAATCTCTGGAATGTTTGCGACTTTTTTTAGTGGCCAAACGAACTGGCGTGTGCAGATTGAAAGAAGCCAATTTGGATGTTGCCAATAAATGGACAATGTTGCGTCAAAAATAGCGGCAAACCGAAGACATCACTAGCTCAAACTGAAATTAAAAAAAACAACTCCACACTCTGATCAATTTTTCAATAATAATCAGAAATGTGCAGGAATAAATTTGGTAGAGAGCGATTTTGATTATTTTTGAATGTAAAATAAAATTACGAGTTGTTCATATTTTAATTTATTGGTAAACATTTTTTAATTTTTGCCTGTGCGCTAAATTCGTAGCCATTTTAAAATCGCTATGATAGATGTTAAATATCAATTAATTTAAAAGACATACTAAAAAAACTAATTTTATATTAGGAGCTTTGAAATATGTGTCTAATTTGTTGTACATCTAAAAACCCATATAACGTACCGCTCAATACTCTTTACACTCAAAACCCCTCAGTTTTTGAAGCTTGCAACATTCAAGATTCGTCCAGATAAAACTATATATTTATTTGTTTTCTTTTTTATATACACCTTTTATATATGTAATTATTGAATACTTTAGGGAAAATACAAATTTTCTTCAGTTTTATGGGTTTGTGAATTGTGGATTTTAAGAGTTACTAGTTCAATTTCAAGAATTGTGGGTTTTAAGATTTAGGTGTTTTATTTGAAGAATTGTGATTTGTTCAAGTATTATGGGTTTTTTGAATTATGAGTTTTAAGAATTACTTGTTGAAAATCATGATTTGTGAGTCTCAAGATGTACGGTTTTTTTTTCAGAATTACTGGTTTTAGGAGTTACGTGTGGCATGTCAAGATTTGTTTTTTTAATTGCGTTTACCTTGATGTATGCTATTTAAATAAATAGAATTTTTGCTCAAACCGTCGAACGTTCATTACTCATACTTTTTTTACGGTGAATTGTATTGTGTTTTTAATATCCAATCTGTTTTTAATTTTTTTTAAACCATTCTTAGCTTGTGATGTTCACAAAGCGGTTTGTATAGGATATTTTTGAAATGCAGACATTTTCTTACGGGTAGGGCCCAAAAGTTTAAAAAAAAAATAAAAAAAAATGTATACTATTACTACTATTTATACTATTATTATTTAAAAGATTTATTTTGAATGTAAATGTTTTAGAAAGTTGTACGAAATTTAATTTTTAATAAAAAATATGGTTTGCTGAATAAAAAAATGTTTTTACACGACATTTTTAATTTTTTAAAATAATAGCGTTCAAAATTGATTTTAATGAGGAAAATTAAAATTTAAAGATTTAATAAAAATTTACACTGGTAAAAAATAATATATATATTCGAAAATATTGGCAGTTTTTCCTATTTATTTTTCAAAAATTCTGATTTTTCATCTGCAAATCGGACGGAACAAACGTCAAATAAAAAAAGACATTTTTTTTATTTTTATTCTGCAACTTTTGCGCCCTACTCGTAAACGAAAATTCCAAATTAAAAAAATGGGCCCACTCTAATATTCACACTAAAATACATATTAATATTAAATAGTAAACAATAGTTTTAAAAGAGATCAAGAGATATGGGTTTCAAGAACTGTGAGTTTTGTGAATTACGACTTTACATTATTGTGAGTTATAAGACTAAAGTGTTTTGAGATTAATAATCATTCTGATTAAGTGGTTTGATTTAATGTACACAATTGAGTACTATTTTATCGATGCCGACGTAATAAATCTTAAAACCGTTTTCGATATAAATTTGAGAACATTTTGAGAACAGAAAATTTGCAAAAATATTTGCACTTTTAATGTTGTGTATTTAAAGTAAAAAAACGAACATTATCATTTCACACAACAAAACATTGTTGAAAACAAAAAAACATCAAGATTTCACACATTTTTGTATATCTCAAACCCCATTTTTAAACTACACACAAATCATAACATGTGTTCGGTGCATGTTTTACTCCAATACTATTACATCATAATCAATATTAAAATCACAAACATAAATAAATATTCATATAATCCAACACAAGTATTCTATGCCACCACCAACTCCCCGCTCATCTATAAGTACAAAACAAATGCCAACAAAACACTTTACATATTATTATAAATATAAATATATATAGAGAGAATATTGTAATTGTTTCTCGATTTAGGCGCTTTTGCCGCGTGTACTCGAATGATAAGATTAGATAAGTCGGAATGTGTGCCATATTTCGAATGTGAATAATGTATGTTTGCTCAGATATTATATATATACGGGATTTTTTTATGTTATTTCTCTACAAACGGTGTATAATATGGGCAAGCATTATTGTGCCGTGTGCTGCTGTGAAAGCTTACTAATAGATTTGTGGAAATGAACAAACAAAAATAAATACCAGTATCTGGAGTACTGGTGGAAAGGGGACGATAAGAGGAACTCATTATTCAAGCACAATAATATATTACAAACAATAGACATGCACACTTGCCGAAGCAGAGTTATTGATTTATAAATATGTATATACCTATATTATATTATTCTTGAACTCGCGGAAAATGACGCGCTCATACATTTTCCGCGAGTAGTGTAAATGCCGACGGCATTTGAGATGTGAGTGCGCTCGCGCGCGTACCAGCGGAACGCTTATTCCATTCATCAAACCGTGCTCGTTTCAGCGTTCTAATGTACGGGGCATATGTCTTAGTCTACCGCAAGGTATGACTTCCTGGGCTTCCTAAAGAAGTCGATTGGCAACGCAGAAGAGTTGGTACAAGTACTCGCCTTTTTGTATTGTCTGTATATGCGCACAATTGAAGCCTCCAGCCAATTCGGAGGCAGCTTCAGAGATGATCCATTGTACTTTATGTTATATACTTATTTGCATATACTATTTAATATATGTATATTGTATATAGAATGTATATATATATAGCTCTGGGTTGGGTTTTATACGGTACAGAAATGTGATCATGCGATGGTGCGATATGCTCTTGTTTGTTATCTGATGCGTTAAGATTCGATGCGAATGTGTTTTTTTGTTAGGGGGGAAACTTTAGTGCATTTTTTGACAATGAATTTTGTTTTCAACTTATATTAATTTTATGCCATTAGACTCAAATATTTGTATAGTAATTAATAATATTGCCGCTGACACCAATTTATAAACTTGTTTCTTGTATATAATAACAATAACACAAAATGCATTTTAAATTATGAATTATATCAAAATGGTTGAAAAACATTACAATCATGAATAGTTGAGCTTTTTTATATAATCCTACATACATACATATCAATCCATCAAAAACTGCCTGGTCAAATACGGGAAAAGGGTTGTGTCGCATGCAGACTTGCGCCCATTTAAATATGGCGTTTACAATAACGCACACACACACACATATACACTGGAAACACCATTTCAACACACAAAGGAGTGTTCATAAAGTGGTTTCAACCGAATTTTTTTCCGTTTGTGTGCGTGTCTGGTTTATCCCTTTGATATACATACCGTTTTTTTTGTTGTTGTTGGTTCGTTTGAAGCAATTACTCAATTTACATATATATTTTTATAACGCCATTTTTTTCTCATTAAATTCCAGCCGAACTGAAAATGGACGTGCTGCGCGAACGCGAATGCAAGGACTCAATGGAACGCCAATTCTCCGACGAACGGAAACTAAGAAGTAAGTGTACACAACATATTTATTATATTCACTATCTTGTACAAGCATAAACATACAATGTTTTTCTATTATTTACCGAAGCATGCATCAAATGAGATAAATGAAATACCTCGTGTCCTGCGACCCTTAATAATATAGACAATTCTCTCGATCCACGGACGAAATAAGAGCTCAACGCTCGCAGTTAAATGTTTGAGTGATACAATAAAGTATATACAGCATATAAAATGTTATTATGCTGCGAAATGTGAAGAGATATGAAAATCCCTCGTCGCGTATGTATGTATGCTTTATTTTATTACCCTCATACCCCTAGACTCAATGTCCAAAGTGAACGCAAAGTTTCCTCGCACCAAAAGATAGAATCTGGTCACACATACATATACATAATACTGCATAAATGCATGTACAACTGTATGTATACTCACTCTGTGTATTTATGTTCGTATTTGTATTTATGCTCAGACGTGTCATATCTTGGAAAATATTGAAAATGGACATAACTTTTCTACTCCCCAGCGCACTTTTATGGAGTTGAACGCTGCTCGCTCATAAATGACCGTGTGTCTATCAATATAATTTCCAAGATTACGCACCTAATAAAAGGCACGAGATCATTTAAGGAAATTGCAGGTCGTAAATGTGAGTAATTTACGACGGTTCTATAATATATAGACATACACACACACACATATGACACGTCGTAACATTTGATTGGGTTTCTGTGTTTGTGTGCGTGCGAATTATTCTAAGGGTGACACAGAACGACGTATTGGAGATCTAATTAACCTGCAAAACTATATATTATTATATGAATTGCATGAAGATGGCGCAGTCGTGTTCGCCTTCTCTGTTATACCGATTTAACATTCCTTGTGTATTTCTTAGCGTTTCTCAGACATATCCACCATGTTTGCGCACACGGTGCAATTTCATTTATGCAAATGCGAGCGCAACATAGACGGCGAGCCGCGGCGGCAAACGTATCATTACTGAAACGCCAGACATTAAACGTGTGCATTCGCCGGCGCTCTGCACCAACCACATCCACGGCGCGCGCAATAAAACGCTCGCATTTCCGATCTTTATCCGCCGCACAGTCGCACAATACATGGTACATAACATCTACGCCAACATAACATATGTATAATATTATGTGTTTGTAGCACGCTCGTAGCATATATTAAATACATACATGCGCGTTCGATTTAATTTATGCATAAGAATTGCATTGCGCATCATCACAATATGGCAGACTGCATAATATATACACCAAATCAATATAAAGCCAGCGTGTAGTAGTAATAGTTCTTATATAGACACACATAAGACGCATCATGCTGGAATTTCTGAGCACATCTTCTTGATGGTTTCTTGTGTTTTTTTTTGTGTATGAATTGCGTGTAATTTCGTCGATCATTATCGTTGCGTGCCAGCGCATCAGAGGAGATGAGATGAACCAGTATATATCAACAAATATGGTTGATTTGTTTAGATGAATTTGTTTTTTCGTGTTTGTATACAATCTCTGTCAGCTATAACAATATTGCGTGATCTGCGGCTGTGATATTGATACAATGCACGAGGTGCATTTATAATAGTCTTTAAATATATGGGTTTATGTGTTTGAACGAGAGAAATTACGATGGCCGTGTTGCGGTTGCCATTGAAATGGAGAATATGTTTTATTTGCATGTGGCATGCGAGTGAACGATATAGATTTTTTTATAAGACAATTGTTTTTAATTTTATTTGTTTGTGTAAATCATAAAATATACAGGGTGAAGCATAACATATACGAGGGCTGACAATAAAGTAAGGTCTCCAATTTTTTTTTTCATAGAAAATGACATTTATTTACAAAAAGCGATACACCGTTGGAAAGG
>JANSTU010013522.1:0-14954 GCA_027564075.1 Bolitophila hybrida | reverse complement strand
TGGCTTCACAATGACAATTTTTATAATTACAATAAATATATAATGAAAACAGAGAACTATGAGTGAGTGATCAGGTGTATTCCTAAACTCACACGCTACAAATGTTTATGGTTTTGGGGTCTAAAAATGACCCCAAACGGGGTCAAAACAACAAAACAGCTGACGTTTGGAAATATTGTAAGAAAATAGACAAAGAAAAATCAATTAGTTGTAAGGGGTTCATCGACAAGTGGAATTAGTCGTCATATATGCTGTCTATGCACATTGCACACTGATATAAAACTACAAAGTAAGCGCAAGAATTCAAATTCGTGTAAAAAGGCACATTTTTCTGAATTTCTTTGACGAAACAGTTAAAATCTATTGATTAATGTCAACCATTCAAAGAATATTGGCAAATGTAGAATTGCGGTGCTCATCATAACTCGGTGCTGGATAAATTGAAATATAAAAAAATCAAAGTTTTTTTATTAGATAATCGCTTTCACAGGTATAACCTGGAAGGTTTTTCAATTTTTTACTTTTTGGGAACACTTTTGCAAAAAAAATCGGATAATTTTTTATGGTAAAAAAAAATATTATTAATTAAAAATTATGTACAGAAATAGTGTTAAAAATGTTTCAATAAAACGTTCATTACACACACAATATTCTTGAGATATTATGTGCATTTAGTTAATAAAAAATAAAATAATTATAATACCTTACCCCACCCTTAATGAAATTTTTGCAAGTTTGGCCGGCTGTAGACGTTTTTTCTGTGCATGATATTCGTCGATGTCAATTCATTCGCGTGTTTTTATTAGCAAATCTAATAAGCTACAGTTATTTGTAAACGTCTTTCAATCTTCAAATAATTAATGTCCAGTGAAGGACTTAAACTTGAAAGAACTGTTATATTCTCTATAATAACGTATCATCGAGCAACGAAAACGAGATTTAGTGTCACTAATGCTATTTTTGCAAAATTCAGAAACCATAGAACATGAAAAACACTCCTATTGGCCAGTTTCCACAAAAAAGTACAAAATCTGACGAAAGAACTGAACGAACAATTTGTTGAAAAGAGTGATAACAGTCTGCTTGCTGTACAGTCATACAGTCAATTTATTTGTAATTTTAGACCTTTTAAATTTTTTCTAAAATTCCTAAAATGTCTAAAATGTCTAAAAATATCAATTTTCAGAAATTTTATTGAAAGGTTTTTAATTTAAAATTTCTGAAATGCCATAAATTTTAAAATTTAGTCACAGCAGATTGTATGCCTTTTAACCCATTTTATACCCCTACCTGATCCCGCGAGCCGATTTTAATACCGTTTGCATGGATATATTCTATTGACCCTCTAACTACAAAAATATAATTTCATCTTCCCATCCTCACCCCAGGCTATTTGAAGGGGGAAATTGAAAACAAAACAAGTTGATCAAATATAATCGGCATTTATCTTTATTGTATAAGAGGTTTTTGAAAAAGGTTAGGCTTAAGGTCAGAAAAAGGATAAAGTTTATCTGCCTGCCAGTAATCTTCGGGACCGGAACATCACTATTGGTTTGATTTTTTTGTGGTGTGTTAAATGTTTGTCAAGTGAATTTCTCTCAAGTAGCTGAGTGCATTTTTGTCACCAATATTTCATGGTCAAAAATATGAATTTTCGGCACCAAAAAAGTTAATTCTAGTCACAAAATTATTTCCTGACAAGAATGCAACAATAACATTAAATACTCGAATTGTGTTTAGTTTAAAACCTTTTCATTTGTTATTGTGATTTGGTGACAAAAATACATTCATCGTCAGTGAATTCTTCTCACCAAATAATGTGGTGACGAAAATGCACTTGAGAAGAATTCAGTCCTCATTAGTAAATTCTTGTCACAGTGACAAAAATTCATACCGCCTTTTTTGTGTTTGGCGACGACACAATGGATTTTCCATGCGTTTACCAATGCACTGTTCAGACCTGATGCAGACCACCACTTCTTGACACGAATTGCGACCCGATAATTGGAGACAACATTATCGTGAAGGTCTACACTTTCCATGTGGCGATTATATTGAGTCACCAGTAAATAAAATACGTCGTCATCATATAATATTGCAAAGGTTTGCATTTCCATAATCTTCGTTTTATGACCGTTTACCTTTCTTCCATTTTGGAACACCGAAATCAGCCAAGGGCTTATAAGTCGGGAGAACCTGCGCTATTTCGGATGCGATGCGGCGTCTCTTTCTATCTGGGCTGGGCTTTCGGTGTGGTCTCAATTTCGACATCTCCCGCCACTCTCACGCACCAAAATGGCGCGAAATTTCGAAAACGTAGAATGTGCACTATTTTTCACCGCACCTTTTAGAGAAATTTAATTACTTGCTATTTTTACAATATTTTTAAAAAATGGTTTGTCAGTAAGGGTTTTTTGGTACGCGCCCCAAAAATATGGGGGTGGTGTTTTAATTAGATGTATTGATTTTTTTACTATAAAAAACATGCTTTTTTATTGTTACAAATTCTTATTCAAAATTAAAAAAAATCAAAAATATATCTAATCATATATAAAACATTTCAAAAATAAAAATAAAATATGAATACGATTTTAAAAATATATATAATGAATAGAGTGATTTTTTACTAAAATTAGCATAAATAATATAAAAAAATCTTTACAAATTATAAATAAACAATCATTTTATAACGTTCTCAGAAAATAATCCTGTTAAAAATAAACTATTGAAATCTCATCACGAAGACTTATTTTTCCAAATAAAATAAAATATCAGCCAAATTATGAAATTTATAGTACATTTATATATTGATATTTTAATAAAAACTAATATTTTGTCGAAAAACCATATTTTTAATGGCTGCATTGACTATTTTTTTTAAGTACTTGGAATTATTACTTATTATTGCAGTTATCACGCTGAATTCTTCGATCTACACATTACAATACATATTCGATATGGTGTTGAGATCAGTATCCACTTTCAGTGTTTCAGCTCACAGTGAGCCGATTGCAAATCGTGTCTTCAACATGAGACGACAGCATAATGCCTTTTTAATGTATTTGTACACGAAACGGTCCATTTTATTTTGTTAATTGTATGATAAGGAGAATAGACGTAATGTACACAAATCAACTGTGCATGACTAAAGCAACTTTCGCGATGACATTATTTATAGCGAAAAATTTCTATAAAATATCACTATATTTCGTGTTTTTGTTAGACTTAGGCAAAAGGGTGTCATTTGCAAGTGTTTTTGAAATTTTGGATTGTAACATTTATCTGTGCGTTATGGGTCGTGACAAAAATTCTGAATGTTTAAAAACAAAATATTATTTTCGAATTTAAAAAAGGGTCGTCACCAATTTCACTGGCTAAGAAATACGGGATGAACAAATCCATCATATCACGCCTAATTTAAAACAAAAAAACGGAATAGTCTATGAAAACGCTTCACTTGGGTGGTTGAATACGGAAAACTACCGATATAGAACGCACCGAAAAATCATTTCGATGATTAAAAAAATCGTTTTATATCCTCACAATCAATTTTAAAAGGATTTAATTCAGCGGAGGATCGGTTATGATCTGGTCATGTTTTTCGGACTAGGCACAATTCAGGAAATAATGGATCGATTTATCTATAAGGGCATATAAAACTGTCATGTGACCCTTCGCACAGTGGGAAATGCCATTGAGGTGAGTAATGGGATTCAGGTATTGGAGTGGTCAGCACAATCGCCTAATCTGAACCCAATCGAAAAACCTTTTTGGCATTCTTAAGCGACGAATCCGTGTGCAGCGATTTCAAAATAAAACGCAACATGGATTCGCTAAAGAAGGATTGACTGAACATCCAAAGAAACAATGAGTGATAATAAAATAGCCTCAATATCTCGACGATGGGCAGCTGATTCTTGAATATTACGTATATTCACCGTATCATACAAGTACCGTTAGTTTTTATTTTGTTTTTGTTGTTGCCCCATTAATTACGATACAATATCAAATAAAACTGACCTTTGAAATTTTGGAAAAAGTAATAAAGTAGTCCAAAAACACTAGATTTATAATTTAACAATTTTAGTTGCTATTGTTATGCACAACACTGTAATATGTATATTTTCCAAAAAAAAATTGATTGTTCTAAATTTTTTTTAATACCATTTTATATTATACAAATAATTTACTAGACTCTCTTATGCCTGTATGTAGATTAAATTCTTATATGCGAAATTAGCAAAAAGAATAAATTCGTATACAGGCAAAAACCGTATCCAATTATATATATATATTGGTTTATATACATGATATACATGTACATTCCTGTACAGCAAAAAAACACATATAAAAACCGCTACACATTGAGTTTAAATCTTTGTGTACCGTAAAGTCTTCACGTATTCTGTCGATTTGTTCTTGAGACGCAGAGTTCAAATCTTAAACAAATCAACACACCCATAGTTCCATACAAATCCATACATAAATATACTGACCGTTAGATCGCATACAGACACACAAACGCGTTCTGTATATACTTAAATAACTATATATATAGAATAGAACTATAGATTAAAACTTATACATATATAAAATTATGCATTATGCACGCCATTACATTGAATGATAGGCAGCAATGAATCATTTAAAAAAAAAACAAACAAACACAATGAGCATATTGTTCTTTGATCCTATTGAATATGAATTTTTATACTAACTTTTGTATATTTTTTTTCAGAAACTAAATAATCGCTCTTGTCGATAATTGGACTAGTGGCCTTAATCACAACAACAACATCATCGTCATCAACTACTATAGAGAAGAACGCATGATCTAGCGAAATTCAGCTAATAAACTGATCGCATATATACACTAAACGTAATAATTAGCTCGCCTGTATGTCATGTCCACAAATACAAACACAATCACAACGATGACTTAATGCTTTTAAGTCAAGTGACATAACATAGGTAAACAGGTAAAATAACATTCATATCGCGCAAACGCACTCGTATTATAATAATTGCTGTGCTCGCAGTCTCGCACACACACTCAGCGTTATAATCCAAGAGAGCCGCCATGTGCGTTTTAGTCAAGCACGCGCTTCATCGCATTCAAACGACAATTTAGAAATAATTGAAACCGACAAAACGAATAAAGAACGACATACAAAAAAAAAAAAAACAACGGCGCGCAAATGTCGCATGAAGAACAGGTATTCTAATCGTGCACATAATTTATTATAATAGTCATTGTCGCAATGTTAATAAGACAACAGGTGTAGGTTTTATGCGCATATAGATGAATAGCGAACGCGGCGCATTTATTTGTATACGCACAATCAAGATTTGACTGGGTCACATAACGTTTATACAGATATACATTTTCGATGCAAAGTGCCTGGCATGCCCTCGCCACGTTTGCAAAGCCCAAGTGATATACTATTGAAGAAGTTATGGAGAAGCCAAGTGGCAGCAGTAGCCTGGGTGCTTACTGCACCCTGAGATCAGAGCGAATAAAGAATAAACGGAAGAGTCTGGATCATGGCCATTTTTGTACGCTTAGAAAACGCAAGACTGAATCGTTTATTGTTCCTGAGACAAGTGTACCGTATGATGTGCTTGAAGAGTCACTTGCATCTGCTGATGTTGTGGACGATGATTGCGATTGTACGGCAGTATTATCTGTTTCTGCTGAACAGAACTTGATTGACCTTGAAAGTGTTGAGCCACAAACGACAAACGAAGCAACAAATGAGTCGTTGCTGCAACAGCTCGACAACGACAATCGTTTGCTACTGCCCAAATCAATGGTAAAAAGTACTGTGCAGAAAGTGCAGGATGACGTACAGCAGCGTTCGCTGCAGGATTTCCGTCGCCTGGGCTCGTATTGCACACTACGACCTGATCAGAAGAGAAAGTTCCTGTTGCGTACCATTTCCACACTACGTAACTCACGTTATCTAACCGAGGATGCAAATCGGGCTTTGCTGGCCCTACACGAACTGGACGGAATACTTCCAAAATCAGATGCTGGTATATCATTGTCAGCCGTTCATTCTGCCTGTGATCCTGAAAAGGTTGAAGATTGTCTACTAGAACTGGACGCATATCTTGAGGAAATCGACCGCAGTTGTATTTGCATTACTGAAACTCCAGCAGCGTCAGCGGAAGATGTACCTACATCTGCTGCTTCGTCTAGCACTAACGAGGAATCGAAAAATTATTGTGGATACAGTGATTTCCTTAGACGATTCAGTGATTACGATGGTGACACACCAGGCGAAGAGCTCAGCGAAGCTATTGTTGAAGACTATATGGTCGCTGATCAGGTATATGCGACGGCTCATTCAAATTCGGAGAATATGCGTGACGATGTGACCGCAGCGGTGGTAATGCCAGTGCCAGTTAGATCGGAAGCCATTGGAGCAGCAAGCACTATGCCACGCGGGCATCCGTTACGAAATACGATAAGCGGACATCATCGAGACAGCACGATGCCACGTTGCCGTCCAAATGCGTCTACAGGTTTGTTTATTTTTATTTTCTATAAAAAAATACTTTTAATTAGAAACGAATTGACTACTCATTGTTGTGATGCAAAGATTAGCGCCTGTTTTCAGTGTGATGAATGGCGTTAATTAGTCACATTGTTACAATGTTATTTTTGTGATAAATTTTATAAAAATATTTTATGACAGTTGTTTATTATAATAAAAAATAAATTATCGATATTTAGTTGTCATCTTAATTAGTGTTTATTAAAAGAAGTCATTAGGCAAATTAGTAAATAAATGCTCTAACTGTTTTGCATAAATAAAAGAAATTGTTAATAATAATCATTATTTTGTGGTAATGAAAAAAGTATTTTTTATCATTTGACTCAGCTCATTCAGTGGATTATTTGTCATTGGACTTGGTAGTAGGACCAATTGGCTGAAACCTTTAATGGCGTTTGACTAAATGTATTTTCGGCTAAATGGCCTTTCGTATAAATTTTATCGGTCAAATGATCTTTCGGCTAGACAGCTATTCGTCCAATTGGCATATTCGTCCAATTGGTATATTCGTCCAAATTGCCGTTCGGTTAAATGGCTTTTTCGGCCAAGAGACTCAATCGTACAAATGGCTTATTCGGCTAAATTGTCGTTCGGCTAAATTTATTTTCAGCCATACTTACTATAGATAAATCCTGACCATTTAGCGGCTCAATCAATACAAATGACTTATTTGGCCAAATGACGTTCGAACAAACGGCTTATTCGACCATACTTATTCGACTAAATTACTCTTGGTCAGATGGCATACCTGTTAAATGGCTAAAAGAATGGCCGTTCCATTTATTTTGGGCTAAATGGCTTATTCGGCCATAGTTACTTTAGCTAAATAAATTGCATTTAGATTAAATAATTTTCGGCCAAACGGCAAATTTGTACAAAAGGCTTATATGACCAAATGGTCGTTCGGCAAAATTGCTTTTCGGCCATACTTACTTTAGCTAAATAATAATAATTATTATTATTCGGCTAAATTGTCGTTCGACTAAAAAACTTTCGGCCAAACGGCTAATTCGTGGATGGATGGATTATTCGGTTAAAGGTTCATTCGACAAATTTACTCTGGGCTAAATGGCATACCTGCTTAATGGCGGTTGACTTTGGGCCTTAATCTGAACCACAACATCATCATCTGCAGCGACTAGAAAAGATCGCATGAACCGAGAAATTCTGCTATAAACTGAACAAATTTTAACGTAATAAATAAAAATATGTCGATCTGCTAAATTGTTTTTCGGCAATACTTACCAAAATGAATGGCCGTTAAAGACTAAAAAAAATCGGCCAAACGTCTAATTCGTACAAATGGCATAATGGCTAAATGGCAAAATAAATGGACATTGACTTAAACGGCTTATTCGACCAAATTGCATTTTGGTTTAATGGCTTCCCGCCATTATACTTTATAATTAAATTAACCTGCGACTAAATGACTTTCGGCCCAACATCTCAATTATACAATGGGCCTATTCGGCCAAATTGTCGTTAAGCTAAATGGATGGCTGTTCGACTAAATGACTTGCGTTTAAATGGCTTTTTCGTCCAAATGGTCAAATGGGTTTTCGGACATACTCACGTTAGTAATGTGCCCTACGATAATCTTTTATCTTGGTAGAATAACACGAAGATATTTCCATCTGGTTTCTGGCCCATCTGGCCTTATTTGTAATTCTGTGTGGCTGTTTCATCCGCCATGGATGAAACTGAGCCATTTCATTCACACGACTTTGAAAAAGTTAATAATTGTACCTCATGGACTAATGGCCATTAAGGGAATCAATTATAAGGTGTCGTGTAAAAGTAATTTATTGTAGAAATTATAAAACACAAGCTTTTGAACTACATTTTATATGTTCATTATGACAAATGACTTCTGTATGGAATTGAGAACTCAGAACCTTATCTGACCTCTTAACTTAATGTATACATATAGTGTAGTTAATCTGCAGCTATATATGCTCTAATAATAATTGAAGTTTGGTGACTACCAAATTACATCTATAAAAACTAAACTAACTAATCTAAACTTGAACTAATAAAAATTATTATAAAATCTTACAAAAGGCCCACACCAGCTATTTATCAATTTTAATATGGCATAGGGCACTTATCCAACAATTAAAACGGAGTAAATACTGTGACTGTTCCTGATATTGATCTGGAAGAAATGTACGTTGATCCAACAAACCGGTGTTACAGCTTTTGGGATAATGGATTTGTTTGAAGGTACAATTTGGAGATAGAACTTGTTTAAGATATACGTACACCACCAAAATCATGTGATTTCAATCAATCAATATGGATATTGTGGACAAAGGAATACAAAAAAAACAACAATTGGACTGACTCTAATACCCAAATATCTCGATATCGCCCATCAGATGCGACTCAGATGCGCGAACATCGTAAGCTTATGCTGGCGTAATAAATTAAATGCATAACATCAATTTACCATATATATTTTACGCCGGTCCTGTAAACAAATGTTTGAGCAAATGAACGTTTGAGCATCGGGAGTATGCATGCGCCGATTTTGTAGTAAGCAAAATTATTTGACAGGCGATATCGCCATAAGGGCAAGCATTGGCCAAATCGGTAGTACCTAGTATGCACGCAATTTTTACAGGCGATCACCTAAATTTTTTTTAACGCCAATAGCATATTGTTATTAAAATGCGATATATACATAGTTTTAATCTAATATGTTTCATTTAATTACTATTATAGTATCACATAATATGTATTATTGTACAAAATACAATATATTATAGAAATAATTATAAAAAATATTGATTATGTTTATAACCTCAAAATAAAATGTATCATAAAATCACAACAAATCGATAAACAAATGTTTTGTTGGACATAATGGAAGAGCAATTCGATTTGGCTAATATCAGGATGTAGGTTTTTAAAGCAATCGCAAAAAAAACAAATTACAAAATCTATTCATTGATTCGCGCGAAAAGCAAGTGTCAAAATATGCTGGGTTTACATGCAAAATGTTCCGTGTATCGGGCCACACTAAAGTGGATAGGAGAGAACCGAATATTTTTTATTTAAATTAAAGCATAGTGGAAATAACGATGGCAGATTATTTTGTGCAGTGTTAATTGATTTAATTCAGATTGTAGAATTGTATATCGAGTTCCATATAATTTATATATTTATAATTATTATAATTTATATAATACAATTCATCGAAACACAATTAATGAACAAGTCATGAAATGGACAATTGATCGAATAGATATTTTATCAAAATGACAATTCATCTTTTAAGGATTGCATAATTCCAATGATTTTACATTTTACATAGTAATTATTGATGTATACACAATTTAACAAAATTAACAAACGACTATGTTAAAATAATGCAATTAATTAAAGGTTTACAGTGAGTTTTGCATTTCGATAAAAATCATTTTAAAAAATACCTTGCTCTTCTTTATAATTGTATTCCGAATGAAATTATAAAATAGTGTTGGTCAGTCATAGTATTCTCTTCCAATTTTCCATACGATGAATATACAGTTTCGGTGGAAACGTCATATATGGGACCAAACATATTATTTAGAAATAAAGGTTTATATTATATTAATTATATATATATAATTATATTAAATTATTATTATTATAATTATATTAAACAATAACTTCAATTAGATACCCATTAATTTTTTTTTTAAATTATATATGGTAAACCATCTATTTTCGTATTCATAAGCGTACCCGATGCTTTAAGAGAAGTAACAATAATAATACGTATATAACTAGCACACATTCAAGTGTGTCAGGGTACACAAAATTATAATGAGTATTTTGCAATATACAATAATCATTAGTGATGAATATGATAAATAATATATATATATATATATATTTATGATTGTACTGTTGGTACATTTTGCAAATATCACGACTTCAGAACATCTTTTTGAAGACACAAGGCTATATACAATTATACATAATATTATATTGTATAGTAGGCTTATTCATTTTTTAAATGATATACATTAATAACTTCAAATTTAATTATACAAACCATAATTTTAAATTTCGGTACTTGTTTAAAGAAATCAGTTATCTCCATGTATCATATTAATCAGGGCTATGTGCTTAGTGATTGACCTTAAACGGAATATAACTTACGTTTTTAGCTTTTAATAAGTAGACAAAATATTTAAATTGGGAAAACATATATGAAAAAGAAATTGAAAGACGTGAATTAAAATTTAAGTGACGGACGGTTGTTTACGATTTTTTTTTAAATATAGAAGAAAACTTTTTCTATGTATATATTGATATTTCAAAAGTAAGCCAGGGTAGCGATTTAGGCAGATTATCTTAACATCATTGAACATCATATAACAGTTTTATATAACAGTTCTATCTATGCATCGATATGACGATATGTAACGCATGGCTATATGAACATATGATGAAATAATCTGCCTAAATATCTACCCAGAATTCACACTAAATCCTCATCGCAATGTTTTGCACCACTCAAAAAAATATTTGGCTACGGTCTCCATCAATTCGGCTGGTTGGATTATCTGAAATCAAAAATACCATCGAATGATCTGGAATCTTTCGAATATATTGAAAATTAAGTGATTAATATGTTTTTGATTATATTTTGTTTTTAGTTTTACGAAAAAAGCGGCTCGGAATTTTTGCAATATTAAAATTTTAAAGCAATCGGATAAAACTTTTTGCTATATAGTGGGGTTAGAAAAACGCATATAAAAGTTCAAATATACGAGAATACATTCTTCTTTTGCTGGTATTTGGACGTTATTTAATGGGGTTATGTCTAGTTGGGATACGGAAAGATTTTCACTTTTTTTTGTAAATATTAATGAACATTTATTGAGACATGAGCATATTGGCATCAAACATAAGTATATTGAGTTATATGATGTTGCGTTCAAATATATAAAAATAAAATATATATGGCACAATGTCAAAAAATCATATTTTGTAAATACCTTTGGTCAACTTCATCTGAAATCAAAAAAAACAAACAAATCTCGTAGTAAGGATTGAGATCGAAAAAAAATCTAATTATAAATTGCCCTAACTTTGAAACCCCTTATCCAATTATCAAAATTCTAACAGTTTTAAAAAACAAATTTAATTTTTGATTAAATAAGTGTACACAAATAATGTGTTTGTAGAAATCTGCCAGCATTTCCGGTAACCCCGCCATTTTCGACTTTATGGTGTCCTCTGAGACCTTCTTGATGACTGCATTCGATTTATTTCTGTAATCAAAAGAAAGTGTAAATTATGTGTTTTCTAATAAATGTCAGCAAACTTTTCTGGAGGCACTAATATTATTAATATAAATTATCCTTTAAACCATCCTTATTTTGTTCAGTTTATATTTTGTACATATAAAGTCTATATATACATTTATCTATTTGAGTAGCATGAAGAAAACTTCACATACCTATAAGCCGTAAAAATATTTTTCCACATAAAATGTTTACGGAAAACTCAAACTATGACCGTCCATGTTATAAATTTAACATCCTATATAGCGTGTCGGATTGTTGTGTGTGTCCTTTTTAGGAACTTTGCGAATTGCTGTGTTGTTGTACGAATTGGAAATGAATAGATCTCGTTAACATCGAATTGCGAATTTCTATTTAACATGACTTTTTATATATATGGTATATAAAATAAAAATATAAAAAAATAACCGTTTTCTTCGTCGGAGACTTTACGCAATGAGGCCCCCTCTGAAATGGGCTTCAATGTACCGCGTGCAACAACAAAATCGTCCGAGCTAGAGTCCTGGCATGATTCACTGTACTCGGTCGTGCCCCCGTCGTCCTCGTCATCGATTTCTTCATCCTCCGTAGATCCCCCGCCCTCGGACGCAGTACTGATCGGTCTCGATGAATTAATGTTACTGGTGATTGATGCTCTGGGACTAACCAAAACAGCCACTTTGGTCACGTCATCCTTAGTCGGACTTGAACTAGCCACATCCGCAGCAACTACGCTTTTCTTTCAATTACCATCAGGAAATATTTGCGGTTATTTTAAGATTAGCTCTTGGTAATTCACGCATTTTCACACTCTTTTAACTAAAGCCACTTTGTTTATATTGTGCATTTATGGCACCACCATTATGCGCACACTTTGGCCACTATTAATGTTTATTTGATGCAGAAAATTCACTTTTGTTAATTTTAGTTAACTTATATTTTGATTGGATAAAATATGAAGAAAATATATTTTGTACAATATATATTACATATTTCTATAATGTCAGTTCAATGGATTTATAACTACGCTTTCTTGGAGCTACAAAGTAAATAAATGTGTGAAAAGTTGTTTTTTTATTGAGAACACTAAAATTGTAACAGCCAATGAGACAATTATATATTAGTATACATACGTAAATAATATAGTAAGTATAGACATGAACACATGTGCACAGAATTTGTTTTTGTGTACATTTTTAATTGAATGGTAATATTAATATATTAATAATAATTATAAAGATAATTAATTAATAGTGCCAGTTGCTACGTAACTCTAACTTCTTAGCCCACAAGTGCAAATCGCTTGACACATGAGAAACTTCTTGTGGATCTTTGACTTTTGTTTTTTTTCTAAATTGTTTCTCGACTTTTCCTCGTTCTTTTGCGGTATAAAACTATACTTCGAATTTTGAGAAAAAAACTGATATTAACTTTTAAGCTCGGCGCTGTGCTTCCAGGTTGTTTGTGGAATTCCTGTCAGGTACTGACTGTACTTTGTAAGTTTTAAGGCCGCTTAAATACTCGCTGCAGCATTCTTTTGCCGCCAATTTCCGATTCGACAGCCTTGGATTCTCTAACAAATCAACGATTGTCTTCGAATTCTGTAGTTTTATTACCTTTTCTCTTCCAGAACATCGGCACAATACTGTATGATTTTTGTTTGTCTTAGTTAGATTTTTTTCGATCTCAGTCCTTATATTACTGTAGTGGTATTTTCGGTGGAAAAAACACGTTTTGACAATAAGAATGTTAATTTTTCTGCAAATAAAAATATTTTCGTTCAGGAGAGAGCCAAATACACTCGTGAAAGATTCGAAACGATTGGTGAAATCATTCTCACCGTAGCGATACTATTGAATAAACAAAATATCGAGATAATCGCAGTTAAAGTTTAATTTAATAAAGTTTATTTTTTGCATGGGTACGTTTTGTTTCGCTGTTTGTCTGACTTTGTGATGTACGCATTGGCGTAATGGCTATAGGGTACTTTTATTACCTCGAACATCTTCAACATTGCCTTCGTTAAACATGCAAGAAGCTGCGTATGCTGCAATTTTAAACGGAAGATTTCCAAAAAAGTTGGTTGTAGTTCTCGTTTTTGTTTATATCTAGTAAATCCGCCAAGACATCTTTGGAAAGGTAATAAATCAGATAGCGCGCTTCAAATGTTCATTTTACTAGGTATAACCTTAATAACCACACCTCATATATGTACCTATACTATAAATTATTTGGCTAATTCCATGAAATAAATACCACTCTTCCCAAAGCATTTGTGAGAAATGGCAGCCGATGAAAGATAATGTTAACGTAGTATTAAAAACATAAACTCTGAAGTAGCTGTAGCCACCCTCTACATTTCTTAACTACATTAATGTAGGATTCCTGGTTATGAAAAAAGTATTTTCGATTTTTGTTTCTTTTTTGTCTTCTAAATATCATTAAAAAAATATCTACTAAAAGGATTTTTCGGAGTTCGGACTATTATTGTTGTTATAGCGTTATATATAACTATAAACATCCGTTTAAAGGCGGAAATGAATCATAAACGTTAAAGTTTGAAATTTGGTATACATTTTTATGTGTATTATTGTCCAATAAATAAACTATCTATTGGTCAAAGTATTTTAAATTTAATCCAAGTTTAGATGTATTATGTAAAGTGGTTATGTAAAGTCACACTTTATTTATTTTATATTTTTTTATATAAAAAATGTCGTACTATTAAAATATGGATATTTTATGATTTATAACATTTGAATACATTTTTTATTAAATGTTTTGGAGTAAATAAATAAACTTCAATCACAAATTACGTCTACTTTCACGTAACAAAAAAACGAGTTTACAAATTGCAAAATAACAGAGCTACAGCGGTTTAAAAAATCGTAATTGTTTAATGCTTCAACCAGGGATTCTACCTTAAATGAAGTCCAGAAGTATAACCGTTTTAAACATGTACGTATTTTGATTTTTTTTTCATTTTGATTATGTGTTTTTGAAAAATATAAAATAAAAAAGGGCCAGTGTGTGATGCCGCACACCAGATTCATTGACCATTACGGGTTCACACGAGTGGTCAGGTCATGCTAATGTGCTGTTTGTGCTGTGCTAC
>JANSTU010013511.1:0-14954 GCA_027564075.1 Bolitophila hybrida | reverse complement strand
GTGATGGATTCTTGGCCACAATTGTTAAGATATTGGTGAGCAGTGGTAGTGCTTCTCCCATATAAGGCATCGTGACCTCTTGCAGTGATGCAAAACTGCGCATTATCGCTTTCATAACGTACTCGTTTTCCGTGGAACCGGCCATGCTAAGCACACCGAAAAGACTGTGCAACAGTTCGCTGGCCAATGGCGTTAGTTGGGCCTGTGTGAAAAGCACCTGATTGTCTGAGCTTTTAAGCACCAGAATCTTTTCGATGGAACACGCTGCATAACTGTGCACAACAACACTCTCTGCTTTCAGGTGACGTATCAACTGTGGAATACAGGCTAGCATAACAGGTGCCCCAAGCAAACTGCGGAATGTCATGACAAACTTCAATGCGTCCGCCTTTAGGACGGGCAGTTCATTGATATTGACCCGTTCTAATTCTGGAATGATTTGTTGTTGACAGAACTGTGGCAGAGGCACAAGTTCAGATGTTTGTGTAACGCCGTGTTTTTGGGTACTTCCACGCGATGCAAGTGATGTAACCAAAAAGATTGCTGTGTCCTTGGAACGCCAGTTTGCCACTGGATTCTCAGCGTACTTGGCAAGCAGTACTTGAAGGTATTGGCTAAAAATACCAAAGATTTTTGCCTCAAAGTTATTTGACAAAGTTTTTACAAGATCACAGGCAGCACGACGACGTGTTTCGGTGTCCGATCCTTCGATATCTCGGCGAATGTACTCCTCGGGACTGTCCTCAAAGAGTTCTTCATCAGAAGCTACCAAAACGAACAAAAATAATAATAAACACTTATATAATACATTTATAGTATATACTTCTGAAATCCATATTCGGAATGATAACTTTTTCACAGATACTCGCCAGCACATCGGGATCCTCAAAGAGTTGGCGATAGTGATTGCGATCTGCTACGATCGACAGGAATTTTAAGGCATTTGAAACCAGCTGATTAACATACAAACATCATTAGAAAACTTTTATCATATTACAAAAAAAATACTCACCGAATCGTATTTTGTTTGAATGCCCGTTTTTACCAGCAGTCCCCATACGTCCGTCACGAACTGTTGCATATACGTTCCAAACTCCTCATCGTACTTCTGGGCATACAAACCAAGATTATCGCAAATCTGTGAGCGTAGCTGCTCCAAAATGCCGGCTTCTTCGTCATCCTAATTTCAGGCGATTAATAAATAGTTAACGATAACAAATTAGGAAAAAATATTTACAGAAGTCGCCAAGCATGGAACGTCCTGAATAAGCAGCTCATGATAGGCATTCATCCAAGTTTGCATATTATCCTCGAAGAATTCGGGTAAATCTTGTGAGTTAAGCGAATAGAAAACCTTGGCCATTAGGCCAAGTGAACTGTAGATAACCTTCAAGGCTACCGGATTACTTTCATGTGTTTTGGCCAATCCCATGGTGGCGACAAGCAGTTCAGTAAGCGGTTTCGCAAATGTATCTAGCACCAGTTTAATTTCTTCCCACAGTTTCTGAGACTTAAACTCAAACCGGTAACGTTTGAATATAGAGTGAGCCGTCTGCAGGACCCCATTGATTACGTTAAAGTCACCAGTAGCAAATTTCTCAACCATCTCGGTTATCAATTGCGGCCATTTGGCGGGAAAGTCGTATTTTCCGATAATGCTGACAGCGTCGCTAAGCTGCTTCTGAATTGCTGGCGATGACTTCAACATCATTGTTACGATGTACTGTTTGATGGCAGTGCGGTCTGACTCGTGTATGCGATCGGGTCCATCGGTGTCCTGGCGCAAGACATTCAGATATAATATAATTATAGCTTACAGTTCTTTAGTTATAAAAAAACTTACAGCATGAGCATTCCAGTTCCGCTTTACATAATTTTTGAAGGCAATCGAACCAGCGACACGAATCGTATTATCCACATCGTCCTTTCCAACCAGATGCAACAGTAGCAATGGATAATTTTGATTCGCTTCGATGCCTTCCAGGAACTTCTCGGCTAAAATTAGTAAACAATTGATTAGTCACCAAACACCATTAGAAGTAATAATACAATTTCAAAGCGACGTAATATATAATTGTATAGTAACAGTTTGTTATAACCACACTTTACCGGGTCGTCTGACATTTGGATCTGGATTCAGGGTCTGTTGCAAATACTGGGCAAGCGATTTGAAATTGTCCTCGTTAAGCTCCATTTTTGGATTGCGTATGAGAATATGTGTAGGAAGTGTTAAGAATATATGCAGAAAATTAGCCTTTTTTTGTAAAAGAAGAGATGCTATCGGCGATTTTCGTTCTTCGTCTTTTGCTTTTTGGCCGTTGCCCGTTGTATTTTTTGTGAAGTGCAAAAAGCTAAAAAGTTAGACGGTACGTCAAAAATTTGCAAAAAAAATATAATGGTTATTGTGTTGTTAAGAAAGAGGTCGCCACATGATAGTTAAGAACAATTCACAATTTTGATTTTATTTTATTTTTTTTATTTTGTATATGAAAAATAATTTCAGCCGTCAGAAAAAAGTGTTATCGCAATCTAATAGGCATGAGTGATATTTTAACATTAGATGCAATATTATTATTCTTATAATTAATTTTGAGCAAATGTCGATTTTTTCTATCCAAAGTTTGCATTCGAATAGTTTAATTCTAAGAAAAATTAGTGTATAGTGTACGAACAATTATAGGTACAAATATTAACCAAATTGTTCGTATTCAATGGACTGATATAGCAGCTATAATGTAGATTTAATTAAACATTAATACAGCAACTAATTATCAAGATTAAATCTGGGATTATATTGATGCATAACTATTAAAGTCATTTTAAACATTATCAAATATAAAACCTTTTTTTCAAAATAAAAACATTTATAAATTTATTTATATTATTTAAGAGAAATAACAAAGTAGCAATAAATAAAAAGAAAAATATCTTCTACATAATATAAGCAATGTGTTTCACATTATATTTTTAAAGTATCTTTAAAGAATCCAAAATCTATAACTAAAAAGATAATATAATATGTATATTTTAATAAATATTAAAAATAAATTTAATACGCGTTAATTATTACTACTGACACGATATCAATGTATAACCTTGTCACTTCTATGTAGGTTGTATAAAATCAATAATTATATATTCAAGACAGCATCTGCTTCTTGAACAAATAAGTATTAATACATTGTATTGCATATATCTTGAACAGAAATATTAATTTCTCAATATATTTTCAAAGATACACAGTAAAACATGGATTATCTACTTATTTTATTAGTCTCTGTCACTATTGGTGGTACACTATCGCAAACAACTATAGATTTTCCACCATGCAATCCAAATACACGTATAAAAACATATTTCAATTAAAAAATGTTATTATTAAAGGTTTTTTTTAGCTACTAGTTGTAATGGTAGAATAACAGAGATTTATACCGAAGGTAATCCTTTCTGTGAGCCCCTCTGCGAAGATCCATACAAAAAGTGTACAATACTTCCTCTTATTGCCACATGCAAATGCTACTGTCGTAAGGGATATGCTCGCACATACCAGGGATTGGGTGAGTGTGTATATGTCAACAGTCCACTATGTCTATTGCTGCGTAAGCCAAATGCCGAAAAGCCACCAGCAGGGGGCGTGTATATTCCATGATATATTTTATATTTTTTTGCCTATTCATGTGTCTAAGAAAAGTCAAAATAAACAATAAATCGTGTTGATATTCTGAAATTTAGTTTTGTTTTATAAAGGGTGTTCCATTAAGAAGGTAATATGTTAAATGTGAACCACGCTTAAATGTCAAATCATTTTTTACATCTGTTTGCAGATTTGGCAAGTTTAGTCTTTGGCAATTTCAATCATGCAGAGATAAACAATCGAACAACGTGTTAAAGTAAAAAATGCATTTCGCGCACTTCCCGATTTTGCCGGAATTTGCAATAGTGCAATAGTAAAAATTGTGCAAAAAATAAAAAAACTGGGTCGGTGGCCAATGCCCTCAGACACGCCGTTCAGATGAAAACATTGCTGCAGTTCGTGAGAATGTGGCCGAATCAATGGCTGTATTGAATGAGATGTTTCCTAGGCGCATTATCTCTCGAAACAGCAAAGTCACTTGGAAACCGAGATGCGATTTGATGCCTTTTTGGATATCTTAAGAGCAAGGTCTAAGCCAACAATTCAAGAGCTAAAGGACGAGATAAGACATATTGGTGATATCGAGGAGCAATTATGCAGAGATGTCATTAAAAAAAATTGACCATCGGTTAGAGGTGTGCCGCTGAAGCCTTGGCGAACATTTGGCCGATATTATCTTTCACACATAATTGCTATGAACCATTTCACAAGATTAAATAAACAAATCAAAAATATACAAACAATAACTTGTTTTATCTTAACATATTTCCTTCTTAATGGAACGCAATCAATACGTGGCAGATATAATAATCGACGATATTTGTGTATAGATGCGTAGTGGATCATTACATATTGTCAGAAATTATATTATATACACCTTTAAATTTAGAACCATTCACAACATTTTTCAGTTCAAATGGTATGCATAAAGATGGCAGCACTTTGCAGAGAGCAGACATTTGCCAAACGTCATTATTACAAAAAAATAGCGCGTGTTATGTTGTTCGTTCTTTTGAGCTTGTTGCTGTGCAGTCTATCATCAATTATCTTCAAAGTGCATTTTCCTACCTGCTCATTCTTCGTAAACAGAAAATACTAAATACTTAACAATTTCGAACAGAAGAAACCACCGCAAAATAAAAAACACCAAATCTCCATCTCCAAAAGTCCGGTAAATATATACATAATGTCTGAGCAAACAAACGCGGACGTCATAAATGGGTCTGACACCAGCACTTCGTTCAAGTATAATTTATCCACGTTTCGCATGGATCGCATTCTGAACAGCAACAGTAATCGCAAAACAGTGAGTCTCGTTGGCCACTTTACGGATCTCAGTTCAACGGATCGCGCGTTGATCGTGCTGGAAAAGTGTGCTTTCACCGAGAACGACCTGTCACACACGAACGCCGCGGGCTACTTTAGTACATTGTCCACGCTTCGACAGCAATTTGTTAACGATATTTATGGGAACTTTGAATGCTTCCCAAATCCCGAGATTAACCGTAATTTAACTAAACTACATTCATATTTTGAATGAACGAATATAGTTAATTAGTTTTGTTTTTTATGTTTTATAGATATTAAGACGACCATTATTTATCCGGCTACAGATAAACATATCCAGAAGTACGAGACACAGGAAATTCATATTGTACAGGAAACACCGGAGCTCTATCGTACCGTGGTGTTACCGCATCTTCTGAAAGAACAGTTTTCGCTAGACGTAAGTAAAAACAGACGTTTTTTTGTGGATAATTGAATAAATCCAAATGTCTATTTCAGTGGGTGTACAACGTGCTCGAGCACCGAAAAGAAGCGGAACGCATCGCATATGAGGATCCATGTAAAGAAAATGGATTTGTGCTTCTGCCCGACCTCAAGTGGGATGGCAAAACCGCCGAAACTCTCTACCTGCTAGCAATTATTCATCGACATAATCTACGATCGATTCGAGAACTAGACGAATCTCATTTGCCGCTACTAAGAAACATTCGCGATAAAGGTATTGCAGCCATTTCTGAAAAATATGGTATACACCGATCACAGCTGCGCATCTACTTCCATTACCAGCCGTCATTTTATCATTTACACATTCACTTCACATACTTAAAACACGACGCTCCTGGTATATTCTGCGAGAAGAGCCATTTGCTTGATACTGTTATAGGCAACATAGAATTGATGTCTGACTACTATCAGAAAGCCACACTCTCGTTTACTGTAAAGGAATCAGAAGCCCTATTTTCCAAATTAGAAGGACTATCGCCGTCAAAAAAGTCGTCGAAAAAGCGAAAACTCGAAGAATAAAATAAACCAATCCCAATATAATACACAATAGACACTCAAGAGCAATTATGGAGATCAATAAATTGCTCATTGAACACTGGCCTCGTTTGCAGAGTGCCAACTTTTTTATACAATTTGTCAGACAATTTTCGGACACGAATTCAATTAAAATTGATCTGAAACCCGCTGAAATAATTATAGATAACGAAGATAAACGTATCTTCATCGATTTATCGGATATCTTTCAACTAAAAACACACTCACTCAGTCTATTGATAATCAAAGAGAACTATATAAGTTTTCGTCTTAACACAAATAGTGAAAATCGATTTCACGCTGAGCTGCTCAGCGTTGAACCAATAGATTCCGCAACGCGTGAGTATCTACGGTTGAATATAAATTTGCCTGCTAAAGAAACGTTTAAGTTGATCTGTAGTAATTGTACGTGTCCGCTCACCGAGTCGATTAGTTTTCGAAGGGTTCTAGAACTACCTTCCGAGAATCTGGATGTTAGCGATTGGTTTTGTCACAAGCATAATCACGCCGAATCGGAAGTGGTGACATGTACGACGACCGAAGAACCAAAATACAATTACGCCAAGTTCGATGCTCGCCAGGGTGATCTATTGTATGGATACTACTTTGCATTACTCGAATTAGGCTTATTGCAAAATATACGAGTCCAGGAGAATCGTGTACATTGTAAACGCTGTCTCCAGCATACTGGCGAAATCGCACGCATCACCTCTGTCAAAATCTGGCAAGAGAACGTTCGTGTTTTATGGCCGAACAGTAATGAACCCTGCCGAATGTTTGCTGGAGCTGAATTACTGGATGACTTTATGTTCATCGTGAAAAAGATACTACAGGACTTTGACTTTGTTTCCGGTCTACCACAAACCAATAAAATTCTGTTTGAGACACAACCATTGGAGAACAATGGTGTGACCAGCACAAAGTATTTGCTCGTACAGATAATGAACAAACAACTGGAGGTGTATATGCCTGGATCTGTCAATCACGGGCGGGTGGTTCTGCACAAAGGACAAGCCTTAAAGATCTTGTTTCGTTGCGAGTCAGATGAATTACTGCCTCTGATACAGTTCTGGCAGAACGACGCAAACGTAAACACCATGCAGATTTCACCACGGATGTTTGACTGTGCCGCTCAGACGCTAAGCGCTAATTCGGAACTCGTGGCCGAATGCTATCGCAGCAGCTGTGGATTTGATTTGAGCTATTTGTTTATATAAGATGAGTGTAGTAAATAGATATTTTTTTAATTTAAACAAATGCATTTGTTAAGATTTAGATTAAAATATAAAAACTTTATATTTCTTATATTATGTAGGATTATATTATTTTATTTATTATAAATTAGTGAACAATAAAATTCTTATAATAAAAGCGACCAACAACTATTTTAATGGCTGAAATGAAGTATCGGAAACCTGTATACTCCTAAATCATAATAATAGTATTGAATGAACATTCTTAAGATGTGAATTAAATGTCAAGTAGTAGTAGTAAGTAGAAAATTATGCCTAAAAATAATGTTTGTACCAAAATAAAAATATTGGCATTTTTTAAAAAAAGTTCACTATATTTTTTGTGTATTTTTTTATTTTTTTAAATTAATTTCATTTAAAGAAAGTATTTACGTTTTTGTTTCCCTCCAAATTTTTTACTAAAATGTGTTACAATATTCATTTTCTTTATTTTATTTTTGACGATGGTTCAGAATTTTCCCATCTAAGAATTTCATATTTTCAAAAAACGTGAGGTTTATACATTTTTGATTATAGAAGTAGAAGTTTAGAAGGAAGTGGGGTAAAAAATGTATAATGGCAAAAAATAAAGCTTAAGAGTTGACAAACATACATACATATGTACATACTTTTTATGTTTTTTTAGTTGCCCACAATATAGGGGTTTTTCATTTTTTTTCTTTATTTGTTTTTGAAGGGCATTTTAACATACTAAGATAACCTTTTTTAAATACAATGAAAAAGATTTTAATACCGAACAAAATCATTAGTAAAGTTTCAAATAAAATCTCACTGTCATTTCCATTTATCCCGCTGGCCCTCAAATTTAAATATTTATTTATTTTTGTTACGATTTTAATTTTTGTTTTATTCAATTTTATTTAGGTGCGCTTTATTGTAAGCCCTTTAATATATTATTAACTTAAGAAGTTTTCATGGTTGTTCAAGGGTACAATTAAACTACATTAATAAAAAAATCTAACAATTTTCTTGCTACAGCAATTTTAAAGCATTTTTTGTTGAAACGAAAAGAGATGATTTAAAAACACATATAATATTTATTTTAAGTTTTTTTGGTTGAAAAATAATAAAAATAATTAATATGAATGCCATTTCCAATATTTATTAATATACGTAATATTTAACACAAATTAAAACTAAATGTATTTTCAGGTTAAAATTTGCCGCAAAAAATATTTATGGGTGCGTGTGACGTTTCTTGTTATACACAAATATTTTGTATATATTTTATAAATATACAAATATTTTAGATATTTTATGGCAGTAAAACTAATATATACACATATATTATGGATAGCAAATGTGTGCTGGGCTGTGACTGTTGTTTGTCACTCTAGCACTTATTTCAACATGAAATTTGACAATGCTGGCATCAGTGTTGCAGTTATATCGAGGGTAATATAAATCGACTTTGAATTTGCTGTGAAATAATTTATTAATTTAGCAAATTAGTATTAAATTTTAAGCGTCGACTTTAAATAAATTTACTGAAATTATTTAAATTTGCTATTACAGCAATCATTTTAATTTAAAACCTGTTTTGCGTTCTAAACATATATTTTCTGATGAATACTATTATTTATTTTCTTGTATGTATAAAATCTATTTTTATTTTTATTGTCTTGTTTCAATATTCCTAATTATTTGGTTTTATACGCCTTTATGGACATAGTTGAACACTAATTTTGTTATACTGTTTAATAATTTTGAATTGGACCACTGGTCTAAATGCTTTAATAATAAATGAATAATAACAATAATAATAATAATAAGAGGACATTTTTGAATTATTAGAAGGACATTGTACAATGGTTTTTGGACAAATAATCTTCTCAATTTTTTTGTAATACTCAGCGTCATTATAGCGTAGCTAAACATATAGAACCCTGGGTAGCGATTCTGTGCACATTTTTCTCACGCTATCTACTGAAATCCAGCAACTATTTTCGAACGCACTCCAAATGTTTTGTACGTGCGTTGCTGTACGTTACACAATTGCACAATTATTGCGGTATTATTATTGTTTGTGTATAGGACAACTCAAATCAAGCGTGTATATCGTGCCTTAAAAATTGCATATTGACACGATCAGTTTTTTTGTCGAATGACTGAAAAATATATGTCAATGTCAAAAACATATACAATAATATTGCTAAATAATATAATACAAACTAAATAAATTCACTACGCTGAATAGATATATACAAATATAAATACAACTAAACAAGTAAACAATAATAATACCGCACTAATTGTGCAAGCAGTACCTTCCGATGATGTGACAGAAAATAGTTGCTTTATAACGTACAGCAACGCACGTACAAAACATTTGGAGTGCGTTCAAAAATAGTTGCTTGATTTCAGTAGATAGCGTGTGAAAAATGTGTACAGAATCGCTACCCAGGTCCGAGCAGACCTTTTGCATATAAACGTATGTATGATCTGTTAAGTTTTGCGTGTTAGAAACGAATCCGTCCATTTATTCCTAGAAGCGGCTACTAAACTTTTTTTAATAAAATCTGCTGATGTAAAATCCCTGAACCTCGTAGGGTTAAACAACAATTAATGATTTTTACAAAATTGTTTCGCAATTACGATCGAAATAGGTATACTCTGGATTAAATAAATCTTCATTTACCTCAGCAGTTATTATTATGATTATGAGTCCGATTACCATATGGCGGCAGAAAGCCAGCCACCACATACTATTTGTTTTCGCCTTCTTATTTACATCTTTTAGGTAAAAATCTTTATTTGCCGTGCATTTTGGTGGGAAAAAGGGCCCAAAATAAATATAATCATTGATTGGAAAATGTAAACAAAGAAAACAATAATTTTAAAACATTTTCTTCCTGAAAAAAAAAACAAATCATAATAAAATAATAAAATTAATAATAATTAAACTACTTTTTTCCCTTCTTTTTCTTCTTCTTCTTCTTCTTACGCAACATGCGTCGGAATGCACGCTGTATCAGCTTCGCGGCTCGATTCATCATGAATAACAACAGTTTCTCGGAACGGATGCGCGAGTCTTCGATCTCTTTTTCGTCCATTAGTATTTTGTATCTATGTATTGGAAATATTAATTATTAACTTTTTTATTTTGCTGTAATCCGTATGTATTTAGTACTCAATTTCCTGACGATCAAACTCTTTTTTCCATTTGTCATACTCGTACTGTTCCTCCTCCAGTTGATCTTTAAGTTTGAACAATTCGCGACTGCGCTCACCCACTTCATTGTCGTATTTGGTCAACCAACTTTGAAGTTTCTGCTGTATTTTAACCCTGTCATTTGAATTTAATATAAAAATTCACATTTTATGATAATATAACTATTTACTTGTTCTCCCTTAATTTCTTCTCACTCTTTAAATTGCCCTGAAGCTTGCTTTCGTATTCATCAGTGGTCTGTTTTGCTTCGGTTTCTAGATTTTCCTGTCGCGCCTGGCTCTCAACGCAAATGTTATTCATTAAACGACTGGACTCTTGTCTGAAACAATACAAAAAACATTTTACATATAAATTCCAGAATTAATTTGACAATTCTCACATTTCTCGATTAATGAGGGCTTGATTAGCAGCCTGCAGCATAGCTAATTCGCGCTGATTGCTCGCTATGATGTCAGCCTTCTGTCTTAGCACTTCTTGTAGTTTCTGTTCTTCGGCATCGAACTGTTTGGTAAGCTTGGCAATGCTGCTCTTATTCTGCTCGTTGGTTGTCCACATATCGTGCAGAATTTTTTCTACTGTCATGTCGATCGGTGCTGTTTTACGTACTCGAAATTGTGCAAGAGTTTTAAGTTGTTTGAAGATATCCAAAAACTCTAAAGCAGTTGGTGAAATCTATTAAAAATAGATGTGAATTATGTAGGTTATTTAAAATAAGATACAATGATAAATACAGAATGCAAGAACTTTGGGACCAACGTATGAAGACCATTCTTGAAACCGGTGCTCACACAATTCGAAAGATGCGTATCAATACTAGATTGATCCTATGCACAAAAAATGTTATGTTTAACATACAAAAATTAATTTTTCGTATTTACCTGACACCTAAAGTCCATATCGGAAAACTGACGACAGACGCTTTCCATTTTGTCGATTTCATTTGAGCTTAAATGTAGTTCCAGTAATGCTCGGTGCATTAGCATTTGTGGCAAGCAAAATGCCATCTCGATCTTTTGCTCACAGACGTCCAGCAAGTTGACAATTCTGTCAATCTGAATTTTGAATTCGACGTTCTTCAGATCAGAAGGCTTATCTGAGCGTACACCGGACGCTTGTAGATCTGCCAATACCTGTGCAGACATTTCTGCGACGGCTGCCGAAAACTGTTCGTCATCCTGTAGCACAGTTTCATCGAAAGGGTGGTAATCATCGAACATAGTTTTTCTTTTATATTGAATACATATTTTGAGGATTGTTTTATTTTGTGACTGATAAACTAAATAACTGATATGTTTACTATATATTTTATTTTAAAACACATTTCACCGATGCATGCAATATTATTAGATCGATAATATATAAATAGAGGTGGGAGAACATAACATTTCCAAGGAAACAGACTTTGAATCGATTTTTTCTAAAACATATTTATGGAATCTTTAATAGCGACTATAAATAAGCATAATAAAAATGTTAGACATATTAAAAATACTCTAAAAATACTCATTACTTAGGCCAATTTTAATGATCACATCAGAAGTAAGAATTGATGACGAAATATCTGAATATAATGTATAATGTATCCGAAGAATAAACCCGTCAAACATTTTTGTCAAAATTGCTATTTTTTTCTTTAATTTTGTCCAGTAAACATTTGGAGCCTTAAATGTCTTTTTTTGTGGTGCAAAATACAGATATTTTTGCCTTCATTTCCATCAGCACATGCAATTCACATACTTTCTGCAATGTCAACAGATTCAAAACAATATTTTACAGTTTAATTACAGTTTTTTAATATTTCAAATAACAAACGCAAGGAACAAAAACCAGCTATTGAATTTTTGTGTATGTAAATAGCTTACTTTTCAATGGTTACTTGTACGCGGTATTTTCACTAAAATAAAACGCGGCTATTTTACAAACAAAAATCTCAGACCAAAGAAAAATAAAAACTTCTAGGAATATACCGCAAACAGCGAGAGAACTGAGAGCGAAGAGCGTGAACGAGGTGGCGTGATTCGTTTAAAACACAATGTCAAAGAGCTCGCCGAAGCTGACGCTCGGGCTTATTTCGAGATTGTCGAAGTGTACGAGAGTACGAGTAATATAATTATATATATTCGATATGGATATGTGTTTGTGTCTTATTTACATATATTATACATGATTGATAGAAACAATTCAATACGTATTTATGCCCATAGGACATATGTTATATTGTTTGACGAGAAAGTTTATAATTTACTAAATAAAAAAAAAAATATAAAAAAAATAGATGAAATTATTTAGATTATTTATTGATTATATTTATTGATGAAACTAACACCATACCAACCGTTATTGGGCAAGCTATTATATACGATCAAGTGAAATAAATGGATTCTGCACACGATAATAATGATGATTCTAATCCACAGTATATAAATAATAATAAATATAATATCTTCTACTAAAGTGTGGGTGATCGAGTAAAATTCGGTACATGGTTAATTGTGGTAGGAAAAGCTAGAAAAAGTATTTGCCCGATTGATAACAGATAATGTAATAATATATATTTATGCTTCATGTATGGGCGTGACAAAATGACTCAGTAGCAGGGTTCAGAAGGTCCGATGATAGGAGTAATCTTGAACTCGAAATATTTTTTTTATGAATTTAATCACATATTTTTACGTTTCTTATACATTTTTATTATATATATTTGGCTTAAAAAAATCAAGTTGCGTATCAAGGCCTGTCACTGATGATGAAGATACAGATCTTATGATATATCTGATTTTTCTTTCTTTAACCTCATTAATAGCTACTAATCAAACTGAACTCAGTGTGTCTAAATTTCTGACTACTTCTCTTCTTCACTCACTGTAACGAAGGAGTCCATCAAGGTTGTGTACTGGGCCCAATTTTGTTCTCGATGTTTATTAATGACCTTCCCAATAGTCTGCGCTATTCTTTGTGTTGCCCTTATGCTAGCTTTGAGCTAGTAGCTATAATGAAGTTGACGATCGGCAGTATTTTCAATATTTCGCATTAGCATTTTTAATTGAAAAAGCTGTGCTCACGATGGTTGCTGCGTTTGCGGACAATTGAAGCAATGTAGTGTCGGTGATTCGGAGGCCAATTTGGAGCTGTTTCGGCTTCTATTCGTAACAATGGATGAAACATGGATCCACCACACCACACACCGGAGTCCAATAAACAGTCGTTCAAAGCGCCCAAAAACGCAAACGTCGGCTGGAAAGGTGATGGTCAGAATATTTGGGACATAATGGTATAATCATCGACTATTTTGAGAAAGGCAGAACCATTAAGGGCGACTGTAACATATCGTTATTGGATCGTTTGGACAATGAAATGAAGACAAAACAGAACAAAGTGCTGTTTTACCACGACAATCCACCGGCTCACTCATCGCTCAAAGCAATGCGATACAATTATACAATTATACAATTATACAATTATTTTCCAGACTTGGCCCCAGCGACTATCATCTGTTTCCAAACTGGAAAAGATGGCTACCGATTCCGATTGTTATAACTAAACGTCAATCGTCATTGACATAGGTAAACAAATTAAAAAAGAGGCAGCAAAGTGTAAGTTTTTATTAGATTTGTTATTTGTTTTGGATTAAATGTAAATAATAGTAAGTTATATTATTATATATATATTATTCTGAATAAATATTGTCAAAAAAGTCTTGCGGTATTTACGCTAGGTGTCGTTGCAAGCGCTTAGTTCTAGTTGTATTCATCGCATCGGATCATGCTATAGCTTGTTGGCCGGGGTTCTTGGAAATTTTATCCACGAGTCGATAAAATGGTTGGTCATAATAGTCTCATTCACAGTTTTGCACACTGAAGATTGACCTGAAGTGTGCGTAAAATCCTGACCAACACATCAGTGATACGAACCAAGAAACAAGAAACCGAAGTGTGGATATGATCTTATGTTCCGTACCCAGAGCTTTAAAAAAAAAATATGATTAAAATATGCCCATCAAGTAGTCTTCAAAATTAAACAATACCTTATGATCTCTGTCTTGCTTCAAAGTGTGGACCTAAAGACGCAATAAGTTCAGCCACTAGTGGCTTTGAAAGACGATAAAGCTCTTAGAAGCGTTCGTCTGAAAGTCTTTTATGACATCATATATTCGAAGCCGTCGACGGTGCTGGCGAAGCTTTATATTTTTTAGTCGGTGCACGCGTAATAAATCGTTGATCGACATTGTAGTTTGAATACAAAGTATACAAAAAACACATTAAAAGTCTTATAACGCGATCAAAATAGGAGACGGAACATCAGGAATCGATAATAATTATTATGATTAATTTAATACAATTACAAATGTTATACACATTGTTACATTTTGGTCTTCTTCAATATTTTTTCTATTATTTATTAAATTTAATTTCAATTCATTCATTGATATTTCATTTACAATATTTTTAATTTGGATGTTATTAAAGTTTGGCAGGATAAAATTATCTTTTATTATAAAATTTCATTAATATTTATTGTACAATTTTCAAATTTTATTAAATTGTTTCCTTCTAGAATAACAACAAATGCG
>JANSTU010013500.1:0-14956 GCA_027564075.1 Bolitophila hybrida | reverse complement strand
TTTTGTAATGATGGCAATTTTTATAATTATTGAAAAAATAAAGGTCAGTTGGGGAAATTATCCCTGTTGACGTCACTATATAAAAAAAAAAATATATATGAAAGAACCTGATTGCCTTCCCAATTTTGCTTTTCTTACGGACATTACACAAACGCTGATTCTGCTAAACATGAAATTGCAGACCAAGACAGCTAATTTTTGAAATGGTAAGCGCAATTGACGGATTTGGAATAAAAATGGAATATTTGAAGACCGAGATTGTGAAAAACGATTGTTCGATGTTTAAGTGCTGCAGTGTAGTTTTTTCCAAAAAAAAAAACTACAGACTTTTCGTCATTTGCGTTACAAATTAAATTGTTGCTAGATGAATTCTGCTGCAGTTTTTTTATTTGTCTATTCGATTTTTGCTTAGAAATTATTGAAATGCAATGCGATCTTTTCTTGATGTCTCAGAACGTCGTCGGAGTATTGGAAACTTATTTGTGCTCATATTATGGAAACACCTACATATGTGCGAGCACGTTTTCAAAAATAAAAGTTTTGAAAAACGATTACAGAAATCGCCATTTCAGCAAATCAAATATTTTTTTTATTTCGCAAAAAGCATTTCTAAAATATGTTTGAAATATGAGACAAACAAATCTTCATATTTTTCGCAGTGTAGTTAAATACGCAAGTATGCGTATATTTGAGTTTTCGTGTGTACAAGTTACCCAGCGAAATGTCAAACTTGGTTACCCGCGACCCACTATCCGCCATTCCTAAGGGTTGTTTTCCCTTAGCGTGAATTAAACGGTTTTGTCCATAGGGTACTATTTTCAACGAGCTTGGAGTTCAATTTTGTAACTTTTACAGTTCACATTTAAATTAATTGGTAAGAATTTTGTAATTGTTACCTGCGATTTTGGTTATTTTGGAATGCAAAATAAAATTATGCGGTTAATTGTTGCCTGGCCAAAAATACATTGATTAATTTGCGCTAAATTCGTAAATACTAAAATGTTTAAAACTTTATGGAAACATCAATTTGCCTTATATAAGAAATAAAAATAACTTTAAAAGTGTACATGTGCTTTTGGTTTTAATATTAATTCCCGCAATAATACTTACTTACTTAATTACCCTTACTACCACCTAAATGACAATAAAAAGATTATTAATGATAATAATAATTAATATTTAATAAAAACAATCACTTTAGTACCTTGCGTATTGAAAAATTATTACTTGTAGTTTATAAAACTAAATGCGAAAATGAGTTCAGATTGTACGGAATGTTTTGAGAAAACGAATGATCTTATTATAAAAATCATTTCCCTATCAAATCCAATAAAAGCAGAAATCATCATAATTGAATCATATATATATTTTTTATAATTTGTATACATACAGGACTAAATTTCAATACATCCTTGCTCTGTCGATAATAATTAAATGTATATATCTTTATATATAGTTTATATAATAAATGTACAGTTTATAAGTGGAATTACAGGTTGAGGGGCGGGAGGATTTGTATTACATATTTATAAATGTGTATGAATGAATGTATATGTCCTTGTTCATTCATTTGAATTCCTATATTGCATGACGTGTGGGTGGGTATAGTTGGTGCTGTTTTATCTGAAGGAAAGGGACTGTGGAGCTTTTCAAGGGGTTGGTGCTTTTTCATTTATCGACATTTATCTGTGTATACGCGTGTAATGTGAAACACTGAAAAACATTTATCAAAGACTGCAGCTGCTCTTGCGCCCCATATTTCAATACATTTATAATATATATTTGTATATTAATGACCAATTTTCTGTTTATTTTTATGTATGTGTATGTGTGATTTTGTTTTTTTTTATTTATAACAATATTTACATATTTAATATTTATTTTATGAATATAAACGACGAATGAATATGATTTATATATATAAATGCTATTATTTGTGTATCTGTTTTCAATGCGCGTTTTTGAGCATATTTATTATATGTGTGGTAGTGTTGATGTTGTATGGAAATTAAATATTATATATTCAACAGTTGTTAATATTTATATAATAAATATGTATTTGTGTAGCTGTGTGTATATGTGTTGGTGAGTGTTTTTTCATCCTTATGAGTACAAGCCTCATGATGATTATTTTACATATTCAAATCCATGGAATTGCAATTTAGTATTTTCTCGTATTTTTACAATGTTATTAATTCTATGGTATATATAATTTAAGGGATCAGGATTGTGATTTTTATATATATTTTGTTTTTGTTTAAACTGTGGGATTTTTTTTTTGTATGTCTGTAATTATAGGCAAAATATCTATCTACAATAATATAATTAAATTTGTATGAGCTTATAAATATTTGTGTATTTTTGTTTTGATATTCTTTGTAGGTAGATTATACAGTAATTTTGTCATACAAAAGAAGCGCAAAGCGTATTTACAATAGATTTTTAAATATATTTTCACATTATTTGTGAGTGTGTGGGTGTCTGTGATAGAAGTTTGTGTGAGTACTGTGTTTAAGTGCTTGTGAGTTTTCTCACAACGTTCGTTATAGTTTAGAGCTCCTAGAGAGGCATGTTTTCGGTTAGAGCTTTCGATTCATTGTTAATTAATAACAAAACAATATCACAGGGAATTTATTTATAATCAGAGAACTATTGAGAAGAAATAATATAATATTTGAACGTTTGGAATAAGCTACAAGAAAAAGGGGAGTACTGTCGTGACTCTCATGTCATTTTTTATAAAATATGACAGAACACATGATATTTGTTTTAAACGAAAAGGGAGTACTCTCGTAACTCACCTGTTTTCGAATATAATAAACGACAGAACACAGGATCGTTTTTTTAAAGATTGGGAGTACTGTCGCGACTTATATTTTATTTTATATTACACGACAGAAGACTATTTTTATACGACAAAACTCACTCCTACATCACCGAAGGCGTCTCGCAAAAATAAAAAAAGGAATTAGGAAAACTCCCGGCCCCTCTGAGAATGAATCCTATACTGTACTTAAGGTTTTTCTTAATAAAACAATCGTTAGCCCTTGCTCTGAAATAGTAACCTATATAACCAACTTTTTTTTTAATATTTCCTTCGGAAAACAATATTTGGAATCCTTAGAGACTTACATCATAGGGTACATCATCAACACCTTCTTTAGGTATACTTGTAAAGGGAGAATGAATTCCTTTGTATGCCTATTTGTAAAAGGGAAAATGCATTTGCAAAGTTTCGAAAATTCCGAGTGAAAAAAAAAGGTAATTTAATTTTTTTTAGGACAAGCTGTCCCATAAAACATACTTTAGCCTAAAATAATTATCATCACTTTGAAGCTACGAAACGAGAATCTATGGATTCACGTCCATCGATATTTTTTATTCAACTTAATGCTCAAGGCTGCATAATAGTTTTAGGTTATAGCTTGTTTTGTCCTAGCCTATTCTACAAATTACTAAAGATATCAGTTTAGTCATAATTACATAATTTTAATGTTTTTTAGGTTTTAGTAAAATTGTCAATAAAAAGAATGACTTTTTCCTACCATTAAATTATTTTGGGACGCCTGGTTTTATGTTTCCATTTCTAAAAAAATCTTTGTAACTAACTTTTATTTCTTTTAAATTGTGTTTTTTCCGTAGTTTTTCCTGATTTGCTAAAATTTACTTAGAACCAAGAATTTGGCGTAGAGATTTGCACCCTATTTCCCTTTAAATGACCAATTTAAAAAAAGGGTTGATCGTACCATTTTTTAGCAAGGAACATTTAATTATGGTTTTTTTATGTTTGCATCGGGTTCCAACAAGAACTATGGGTTTATCCATGCCATCTCTTTTGACCATAATAAAAATACTAAAAACAATAATATAAAATTTGTAGGGAAACCTAAGCTTCCTCTCGCCTAAAAAAAGGTTTTTTTAGAATGTTTTGTTTAATCATGATGGTGGACACTTAGTTGTGAATCTATGTCGCATCATATTACTCTATTTAAAAAAATCTTACCGAAGATATTTGGTATAATGGATTGGACTTAGAAATTATACATTTGGCCAATTATGAAGAGGATTTGTAACACCCTACTAGATTATCTTACAGGATTAATATTTTTGGTAATTGTGTTTAATATTCGTGCAGAACTTCTTAAAATTATCCAAAGGATTAGTCCAGATATCTAGAGTTATTTTTGTATATTCGTCTTTGTTCACAAATACCACAAATATGTTTAAAATATACATTTATTGTAACTAACTTCGGTAGGAGACATTTTGAAATTAATGTCTCCAAAAAATAAGTAGTTATGACAAAACAACTCTTCTATTAAGATCAAAATTTAAGTATCGTTGAAATTCTTAATCGCGATTAACGGGGAAAATGTATAAGCTACCTTTAGAGTTTCCTTCATTACTCAATGTATCTAACTTTCTATCCATTTTACTTTCTCCACAGAATGGAGAAACTAAAAAAAATATTTATGTTAGAATTTGTTATTTAAGTTTTTGGTTATACTACTATATTGGTTTAAATAACATACCTTCTCGTTGTATAATTCCTGATTCCTTGACAACATATATGAAAAAATCAATCGAATTGTAAGAAAACATTGGTATTGGTTAAACATAAGTATGTATTAAATTGATTAGGAGTAGTGTTACTTTCTGCACTCTATTCCGATCGAATGCAACTCTCAGTTTCTCCATTACTGCGACCTTAAAGCTTAATTACCAAAAAAGTTTTCTCATTACTTTCTGACAATTTCAATAAAAAAACAAAAACAACTGTATTATTTACAAACAAATTGGCTTGCTATAAAGTTTATCTTGCGCGCCTTAAATATTATTTCTCATATTTTTTTTTATATCGATCAAAATGTTCTGTGGTTATCATTGTGTTTGTCTTGAATTCTACATAGTTTTTATATACTTTTTTTTTTAATATTTATAGGTTTTTGTTTTAGTTAACTTTGAATTTTACATGAATATTATACATGCGTCACGCAGTGGGCTGGCTCCATCTAGCGTACGCAATGTCGTCGTTTCTACTAATATCTTGTAGGAAAGCGATATTTGTTCTTCTTCTCTATTTACTTCTACTTCATCTTCTTCGTCTTCTTATTATGTTTGAGGCACTAGTTTGTAAGCTCATTACTTATACAAATCAAGAAAGCATTTCGGGTGGACCGCACTAATAATCCTGCGTGTGTGTGTGTGTAATCTTAGACGTCACACACTGATGGGCAAAAACAGTTTTTTTTGCTATATTATTCTTATTCTATTGTGAATAATTTCGGATATTATTGTCAATGTGCGGTTCACACAATAATTTTGTAAGTTTTTTTTTCTTTGAAATATAAATGTATATACTGTTTAGTTTGTGTTTTGGAATCATCATAATACATAACCTAGAAATATATGAACGTAATTTATTTAACGGTACTATGTACCTATTTTGTTTGTAGAGCTGCTCCTTTCTCTGTCCCACACACTAGTTAAAGCTTAATTGTTGTTTTGGTTGTTTTGTTTTCTTTAAAAAGATTAACTTAATAATATTTATATATAGACTAGAATTTTGTTATAGTTTTGATAAGTATATATATATATATAGTTATGTGTATATATATAATATATATTTAAATGTATGTGTCAAACGCCATTTTGAATGTGTATTGGCTATGTGTAAATATTTTTTGGAAGTGACGCCTTGCGTACGTGGCGCGTATTCGCTTCGCGCATTTCGTTTATTGTCTCTTTCGCACGCACTGTGTATTCGAATGTCTTTTATGTGTGACTGTGTATAAGAGTGTGTGTTTTATTGGTTTGTAGTACTCTAGATGGCCGTCTAGATGTCTTCACAGTCGCAATCTTCGGTCGACTTGTAGAACCTTACGCCCTGCTCACCGTGCAGTTCACCTCCCGGAGTTCGACTTCTTCGGGAGCGACGTCTACTACCGTGCCGACGCCACCGGTCCCCGAACAGCTGTTCCAGGTAATACCGTAGTCAGATTTTGGTAACCGTCGGCGCGTTGAGGAGTCTATAATACGATAGATGGCGTTAGTATATATTCGTTACAAATTTAAAGAAACAACAAATTATTGTGATAGGCGTGTGTGAGTGACATGATCTCTGACAAAACACGTGATTATTTTGTGGCCATAACGTTTCCCGGTCTTCTGTGAGTCTTTTCTTAATTTTCTAGGAAACTGAAATCGGACTCTACTCTAAAGTACATTCAAATTATGCACTAAACAACATTTATTTAAAAAAGGGGGTACCTATGTACACACATTATTCTACGAAATTTTGAAACTAATTTCTGTTGTGCTATTTAAAAAAAAAGACAAAATTGTGACATTTAGTAGAAGGAAGTATACAGTTATAATGTAGTACAGGGAAACGTTACGACAAAATGCATACATTTAAAAACATATAAATAAGTACAAATATATATAAAAAAAATATAAAAAAATTTTTTAAAAAGGCAGATGAGATGATAGTTAGATGACTACATAATTATATTAAGGTTTGAGTACACTAGTGACTTGGGATACACGCTGGCTTATCATACTTTTAATTATTTGGTTTATAAATGATTTTTCTATAATTTCATTGTTTTTTTTATTCTAAAAACAAGAATCGTTTTTCTCACTTTTGAGTTTTGGGCACGGCATAGATGGCGCATATCGGTTACTAATTTTGACACCTGTCATATAATTTTCGTATTAAAATCCTATTTAACACTTTCAAATAAATTTTGCAGGCGGCCTTATCAAGCCAACCCACAATTAAGTGGTAAGAGGTTTCGCACAGTTTTGCATATTAAAGCTTTTCATTTGATTAGATAGATACCTACAAAATAGGTTTAGTTATGTTATTGTGAAATTTATTACATGCAAACTTTAATATCTATTGTAACTCTATTTATTTTAATCAAGTATTCACAAGTAATGACGTTTTGTTCAAATTAGTTTATTCACAATAATTTTAATAAAATCACAAAATAAGTATTTAGACTTTCTGAGACTATTTAAAATATAAAATATTTTACTTTTTTATGTGATTAAAGATATAAAAACGTTTATTCACAAATTTAATAAACATATTTCTTTCCATAATTAACAAACTTATTGTAAATAGTCCTCAATACAAAGGGTCCTGTTCCTCATTATAGTCAAACGTATATGAGAATAATGAACAATTTATTATACTCATTGAAATTCAGTATTTACTGCCGATATTGAAGTATTCACAATAATCGATGTCATAATTTATTTTCTTACAATATTCATTCCATTAAAACATAAATATCTACTCAATTTATGTAGGCAACTTCATTCACAATTATCATTAAAACAGGGACTAATTGTTTTAAAGAATGATTTACAATTACAATAACCTTTTAAACGAATTTTATGTCTATTCTCAGATATTTTTTTAATAACCAATTTTTGAGAAAATAAAGATATAAATTCCTCCAACTGCGCCATTCAAACACTAAATAGATGTCGCCACTGTATTGTTAAGCCCTTCAAATGTTGTTTTTTTATGCATAAACCACATATGAAAAGCCTGTGTTTCCATTCACTTGTGATCAAAAAAAAAAAAGAAAATAAACAAACTATAGATAGATTATTGTGAAACATACATACATTTGGTTACAATATTAAATTATGTATATGTACTTGGGTGTGTGTGGGTGTGTTGTTTTGCTTGCAGTGTATGTATGTCTGATTTAGCAAGTGAGCCTTATGTGGTGAAGTATGTTTCCGATCGAAATATAAGTACATCTTTGTTCTTCTGTGTAGAGTGTTGTGTTTACATGCGTGCTGGTGATAATGTGCTGGCCGCGTGCTGGCTGTGGGGTGGTGCTGTTGTGTGCGGTTTTTCTTTTGTTGTGGAGGATGATTGTGAACATGGAGGTGCGAGTCTCTCTAGTGTCTAGTATATAGTGTGCTGATATTGTTCTCTTATAGTATTTTGTGGAGAGGGGGTGACTATTTGTGTATAGGTGTGGGTGTGTGCGTGGTTGTGCTTGGAATTCAGAATATTTCTGTACATAGGATATGCTCGGACTCGCTGCGTGCTCTAGCTATGTAAGCCTGCATGTCTCATAAGGACGGCCACTTAGATTTTCTATAAAAAATATCTCGTAAGCATTTTCATTGTTTTCTTTTTGGAAAATAGATTAATTATTTTTTTTTTGTTATTTTGTATATATGTACAACGAACAGACCACTCACTACAATCAGACGACACACAGAGAGGACAACATAAAATATACACAACATTTATAAATATTATATAGTTATAGAGTATATTTGAGTTGCGCTTGCGATCGGTTTTTTGGCGTGAGCGCGTTTTTTGAGCTACATACATAATCCATACAAGTTATGTGTGGTCGTTTACCTGTAGGTTGGAGCTTTTGTATCGAATTCGGTTAGTTCGTAGTTGTTGTTGCCGTTTATCGTTCTGGAGGCAGCACTGCTGGCATCTTCTGGCGGAGATGAGATTCGACTCCCATAAATTATAAATTCTTAAATTATCTTTTTTTTGCAAATAACTCACCACCTTGTTCCGGGCAAACGTGCAACGATTTCTGACGCAAATACTTGGGCATATTCTCGTGTATTAGTAGTGATTCACGTTCACTTTCACCCGAACCCATGCGACACCGTTCGCGGTCGCGATTGCCCACTTTGGGTTCAGCATGAACGCCACCATTTATCGATGTGTTTGGAATTTGAAGAAGCACACAGTTCTGCGAATAGAAATGATTATTGTTAGAATTTTTGAGGTTACTTTTGAATTATTTCCAGAAAATGTATTTGATTGATGCTTCGCCCTAGATCTCTTAAGCTGAAGTATGGTTCCGATTGATTTTTTGTTGTACTCGATGTCGTATAGCGCGCCCTGCTCTTTTGTGTATGTATGTAAACCTCTTCATTTTGAATGGAGAAGAATAGGTTCAAATTAATAGGGCGCTTTGGATAAACAAAAAACTTCTATTTCGGGAAAAAACATAAAAACTGTTTGTTTAAAACATGGCAACAATATAAAAGAGTGTCAAAAAAGTCTTGCGGTATTTTCGCTAGGTGTCGTTGCAAGCGCGTAGTTCTAGTTGTATTCATCGCATCGGGTCATGCTATAGCTGATAGTTTGTTGTTTGGTTCAGTCTTTCGTGAGTTATAGCGTCGCAAACATGGAGCACAGTACTACTACGACAAAGGCAAAAATGCATCTAAAGCCGCCAATAAAATCTGTGCAGTTTATCCCTGATGACAAGCAAAGGTTCCTGTTGAGAACTGCAGAACCATTATCTAAAAGGTAGACAAGTACTTCTTATTCTTTCTAAAGCTGTGTGGAAGATGTTTTTGGTAACTGAAAGTTTCCTCCCACTATAACAAAAATCATACTGGCGCAATAAAACACAAGCAAACTTAAAGGAGCATTTATTGTAAGACTGGCGTTTAAAACACAAGCAAATGAAAAGTGCCCCCATAAACTCAGTGATCAATACTCTGCGACTCGGGACAGTTCAGCTTACAAGTTGATACAGCAGAATCAGTAGCATAGCTCAATTGAATTAGAATTAACCCATTGTCAGCTGTTCACCGGGATCGAATGGTTCCTAATAAGACTGAAGAAGCTGCGGCCGGAGCAGACAATCTCCCACTAACCCTTCAACGCCAGGAGTAGGGTAGTAGTAGTAGGGTACATTCATTAATTACGGATAGTTTAGGAATTAAAACCAGCAGAGTTGATATCCTAGTTGTAAGCAATGTTCGTCGACGAGCAAGAGAGCTCTTGTTCTTTCAGACAGCTTCTTCATGAAGAGTGTCCCACATTACACCAACATCAACTGAAACAAAGGACTCTGAGTGAAGTAAATCGGAGAAGCTGAAGGATGAGTTCAATTGGTCCATATGGAAGTTCCAGCTAAAGGTGCTTCTAAATGGGTCAGAAATTATGGACGTGGCGAACTGACAGAACCGTTAAAAAGTTATCGTGACTGCTAAGGGGCAGCAGCCAATGCTGCACATCATCATACAACTGATTCTGCAAAGATTATACAGCTTCATGAGGGACCCTTTAGACAACATGTCAACTCATGTGTCTAAGTTAGAGTCGATCGTGCAACAGCTGAAACAAAACAGGGAGAAACGGTACCTGACTCCATGATTGTCAACAACATTTTACTTCACAACCCGTGAAGATCAGACGCTGGGTAACATCACTTCTCGTTTGGTGATGGAGAATGCAAGCATAGAAAATTTTGAGCGTTTCAGTTGTCGGTTGCAAATAAATCAGGTCTTGCAGTACATTCCAGAAAAGGCAGCCCAATTCAATATGCTTCTATTGTAGAGAAAAAGGCCATTGGAAATCTAATTTTCCCGTTTATCGTTGAAAAAGCGGCAGTGGAAAACTGCGACCACATGACGAACAGGCGCGTTTGGTTTATCGACTTCCATTAAGAAGGAAATATGTTAAATGTGAACCGCTTATACGTCAAATTTTGTTTTACTTTTGTTTGCAGATTTGTCAAGTTCAGTGTTTGGCAATTTCAACGATGCAATGATTAACAATCGAACAAACTGTAATTGAAGCCTATTACGAAAATGGGAGTTTAAACAAAAAAGCATTGTCGTGGTTCGCATAATCGTCCCATAATCGTGTGCAATAGAAAAAATTGTGCAAAAATTCCAACCAACTGGGTCAGACACGCCGTTCAGATGAAAACATTGCTGCAGAAATCCCAAATACCTCATTTCGTCATCATGCGTAGGAATTGAACCTCTCCACGACCACCTTACATCGAATTTTGAGGAAAGATTCGTGTCTTCACGCCTACAAAATTCAATTGACCCAAGAAGTGAATCCTGCTGACCATTTGAAGCGCCAAACGTTCGCCGATGGTTGAGAAGTCCATGCATCCACAACAAGTCACTGTTTGGTGCGCCTTTTTTGCTGACGGAATCATTGGACAATTTTTCTTCGAAAATGCAGCTTGTAATTCAGTTACGGCGAATGGATACCGACGACATGTGGTTTCAAAAAGGAGGCGCTACATAACACACAGCCAATGCAACAATGGGTGTATTGAATAAGAAGCTCCCTGGGCGCAATATCTCTCGAAACAACAAAGTCAATTGGCCACCGAGATCATACGATTTTATGCCATTGGACTTCTTCCTTTGGGGATATCTTAAGAGCAAGGATAACAAGACATATTGGTAAGATAGAGGAGCAATTATGCAGAGATGTCATCAAAAATTTGGACCATCGGTTGGAGATGTGCCGCCGAAGTCTTGGCGAACATTTGGCCAATATTATCTTTCACACATAATTGCCATGAACCATTTCACAAGATTAAATAAAGAAATCAAAAATTTACAAACAATAACATAGACTTTTTTATCTTTTAACTTATTTCCTTCTTAATGGAACACTCTTTATAAAGAGCTGGATTCTCCATTCGCAGTTTGTATTTATGCAGTTGAGCGAGGCGATATAAACATCCTCTCTTTCAACAATTATAAGTGGTTGCAGAAACACCTGGAAAATGTTCTATATGTTCCCGACATCCATCTGAAAATGCTTTTTCAAAGCACATTGTTGGATAATAAGCTGGAGCTGGTGTTGATGATGAAAGATTCCGTAATTACATTTTTGCGATTAGCGTACGGTATAATATATATATATATATATATATATATTATATATTTCATCAGAATCGAGTGCTTACAATCCTGTAAATCAGTCGACAGTTGTTGTGGCAGTTGTGGCAGTTATGGCACGAGCGCATGTTCATCAAAATACCCAGGTAAAACGATTTCTGACCATCATTAATATACCGTTTGTAGAATTGCAGAGTTTTGCAGCATACGGACAAATGCGGTCCCCTGCAGGAGGTGTCGGTTTGTGGTTCTCGATATTTTGTGCTCTTCAAAGACGACTATTCGGAGTACCGTACGGTGTATTTCGTTAAGCAAAATCCGAAGTAAGCCAGCTAATCGAGCCTAAAAGCAAGTATTCGCAAAGATGTACAGGTACTGCGATCAGACAACGGCTTGAAGTTCGTCTCGAGCGGTCGGTGCCATACTCACCGCATCAAAACGCACCGAACCATTGTTGAGTCTGCGCGAACGATGTTGCATACGATGGAGCTCAGTCTACATTTTTGGGCGGAAGCAGTCGCATGAGCAGTAAGCGACCACCCATGTGAAACCAGATCTGTTGCTACCATCTGAAGCAATACACGAGCCAAAGAAAGACAGAAACACCGATTCGAAACCGATTGCGCAGTGCAAAGCAGTCTAATTTCGATTACAATTTATCCGAGGGATACGCTTTTGTCGCCGAATGTGACGAGCCGAACTCGTATTAGGCAGCCGTAGGATCATCGTAAAGCGACAAGCGATGGCGGACGAAATTCAATCACTTCGTCAAAATAAGTGGTATGGACACTTGTAACTTGTAACTAAACCTATTAATCGTGCCATTGTAGACAACCTTAAAACGCTACGTCGATGATCAAGTGGACCGGTACAAGGCCAGATTATTTGATCGCAACACGGAATCGACTACCAGGAGACCTTCAGTCCGGCATTGCTGCTGCCGAGAAACTAAAATTAAAGCAGTTCGACGTGAAAACTGCCTTTCTTTATGGCGATTTAAGAGAAGACATATACCTGTGCCAGAAGGTTTTTCGGACAGAACAGTCAGCGCGCTGCTGGACCCAGAAGTTAACAAACTATCTGAAGAAGTTCGAACTGACCGCAGTGGAGGCAGATCCGTGTGTATTCGTTAATCATCAAGACAAAAAGAAGATGATTTTGTCGATTTACGATATCAGCATGCTACTCGATCAACTACAACACGAATTCGAGATAACGGTGTCTGACGCTCCAGCATGCTGATTATTTAATTATATTCGTGAACAGTATAAAAAAAAGTTTTTTAATTTGTAACAAATCCCACTCACCTGTTGTTGTTCCGTCTCGACAGCACCGAGTATCGAGTTGGCCATTTCGGTCTGCAGCAACTTGATCTTCTGTATCATCTCCTTGATCTCGTACCGTAGAATACCCAAAAAGGACAATTTCAGGAAGGCAATCACACAGTAGCCGAGCACAAACAGCATGTCGGCAGTATTTCGAAGCCACGAGGCTATTTTGTCGCTGCAACCCTGCAACAATGTTAAATAATTATAATTTATACTATTCGATGTTTGAAAAAAAAACAGTGGCGTTCTTGTGCTCTCAGCCATATGGAATTTAATTAGCACGAGTGCATGGTGTACCGCGCACATCACCCTCTTGTCCCTCACCTACTCCACTACCACACAGCCAATATTCCTATATCGCAAATAGCAAATTTCTATAAACCGAATAGTGGTTTTAATTAAAAAAATCTGTATATTTATTCGCGTATCCGACTGAGTCGATTCAATTAAATATAACCTCGTTTTATATCGCACCCGAAAAATAGAAACAAATATAAAACAAATTATATTTGCTTGGTAACATATTTCTAATTAAATTGATTGATCTATTTGTATTTTAAATGGTGGTGAGACTTATAATGTAAGCTCACATATACACACAATTACCTCGAAAGGCTTTGTTGTTAGGCTCAGAGGTATATAGAAATATTTCAAATTGAATCTCTGAATAATTGCGAAAAGTTAACTCAATGTCATGAAATGGAGTTTTCGCTATATAGCAATGCATTATGTATAATGAATTGTCAAACCAAAAGGAAAGGGATGTGATGGATGGATAAAGTGAGTCGTTGTGATGTATTTTCGAATCGATATTAATCAATTGGTGCAAAAGCCTTTCTGTTTATGGTAATTAGATGGCCTCGGTATAATTGCCAGTAACACATGAAAAGTGAATTTATAGACACGAGTACATTTATGAAAACTAGTCTAACTAGATTAGGAGATTTAATTCTGTCTGTAATTATAGATGTCGTAAGCAACATGTGCGGAAATTGTAGCACAAGACAAATTATTATGAGTAGAACTTCTATTGTTGGTCCTTTGAACCGCAATATCACTTTCAATTTAGTATCAATTAAAAAAAATCGGGAAACACCAAAGGAAGAAGTCCAATGGCGTCAAATCTTATGATCTTGGCGGCCAATTCACATCACCAATCTCCCCTACGAATTTCGTTTGTAATAACTGTAATAACAATTGGCTTCGTCCTGTTGATACCACATTTCGCCAAAATACATATAAGATATCTTAGGCCAAAATAAGTCAATGCAACCATTTAAAAGAAAGAACATCTGTACATCCAATGAGATGAAATTTTTCCTCAAAAAGTTATAGAAAAAAGTGATGAAATTTATACCCAAATATGATAAAATTGATGATAGTACTAGTGAATAGTACTGAATTTCAGATTTGAAAGGCATGAAATTCATATGCAATAGAAAGAATATCCGACATGATTAAAAGTTGAAAACGAATGGACCAAATTGGATACTTCCTTCTGCGGGTTTGAAATTGCTACGAAGGTTTATGAAAAAAGATATTTAAATTTAAAAAATGTTCTTTCTGATTTGTTAATTTGAGCTGTGCGGTCACGGTTAAGTGACTCTACAATATTTTATCATTTTTTTTTATTGATTTATCGAGTAAAATAGTTTACATTTACGAAATATGTCATTGCGAATCTGAGGATTATCAATTTCTGAGTGATAATAGGGTGTCAAAAAAGTCCTGCGCTATTTTTATTCAATTTTCAATTATTCATAAAATTGTTTACAATCCTCCGATTTAAGTCATATATGCGCCGTTTTGTTCGATGGCTAGTTCCCAACGAGATGCCTTATTATAGAAGCTCGCTTCCCTATTGGCAAAAAACTCGGAGAACCAATTTTCACAGGCCTCTTTTGTGGCCAACTTCCGACTACCAAGCTCGTTAGCCATGGACAGAAACAGGTGGTAAT